>PVKM010015895.1:0-27425 GCA_004027735.1 Carollia perspicillata | reverse complement strand
TGGGAAGGTGCATGGAAATGCTTTCTGCAGCTTTTGCTCTGGGCAGAAGGCAGGAGGCAGAAAGGATGGAACTTCGTTTTGGCCACTGGCGCTTTAGCAATGGCCGCACAAGCAATGGCCCTGAGGTCTGACGGACACAGTCTTTCAAAGGCAGAGAGGTGCGGTCACCCACTCTGGCCTGCGTCCAGCCCTGCCCACCCCCCGTCTCCCCAGCCCTCTTCTATTTTTTCATCTGTGGCGGGGGTCACCTAGTAACTTGCCTTCTTTTAGAATGTGTGACATGGTAGAGCCAGGATCCTTAACCTGTACCCAATCTGATACATGATATAGAATCTAGCAGTTTTGTCATTCACCTATCAACATGTGACTCTGGGACAGACATGAATGAATCGCAGTGACAGGCTCAGAGGACGGTGATGGGCACACCCAGACCCTTTTGGAGAAAGAGATGTTTATCGTACGACGTCAAATGCCAAAAGATGGTGATGATGGGACCACGGGATGATACTTCCACAGACAGACACACACGGATGGGGGGCGCCGGTCACGCTGGGGTCCTCTCCCCATCCTGTCTTTGGAGTGCCGTGTGGCGTGGGCTGCTAGGGCAGGGGACACAGCACTGACCTGAGGAAGGGGGCAGCTACTGTGGGATGTGCTGCTGCAGTGAGGGAACGGGGTTTAGCCTACACCGCTCCGCGTCAGCACCTGCGCCTCTGTGAAAGGGCGCCAGGCTTAGCATTTGCTGCAGGACATCCACAGGGGGTGGAGAAGTGGATGGTGGTTCAAGATGCAACAAAAGAGGCCAGGAGTTGGTAACGGTTGAAGCTGAATTATGGAAGTGTGAGGGCTTATCACAGCACCCTTTCCTCTTCAGTGTATGTTAGAGAATCATTATCATAGAAAATTAAAAAATGTACTGAGTGGAGCCTTGCCAACGGACAAATATTTTTCAGACTTCTGATGCCAGACTGGCGTCTCCCTGTTATCACGTGGGAACTAGACAGCAGTAACAGGAAGAAGAAACCCCAATCAGTCTGTTAGGAGTTTCGGGGCTGAGGTGGTTGACATTTACTGCACAGGTGGCGGACACAAGGCCGGCATCCAGCCCTCCACCTTGTTTCTACCCAGCGGCAGTGCCGAGCCCTCACTTAACTGTTAACGAGTAGTTACGTTTATACTGTCCTAAAATTACATTTGGCCCTTTGAAGACAGCCACGAGGCTGATGTGGCCCCCAGTGAAAATGAGTTTGACACTCCTCATTTACTGGGTCACCTAAAAGAGCAGATCAGTAAGCAGGAGATAAAAATCAGAAGTTAATTTAAAATATTTAATTTTAAAATTGGAAAGTGAAAAAAAGTCCCACTTTCCTAACATACCAGCTGTTTTTATTTTTCTAGGTGACCTTTCAGTCATTTTGATCCACCTGACTTTACATGACTATAACCCTAGTTACATATTCTCTTTTATATATTCTTTTCTAATTGACATTATATTGTAGACAATTCCTCATTTTAAAACCTTTACAGTTATGACTTCAATGGTTTCACACTATTTTGTCCAGTGCATTTATCAAAATGTATTGGTTGGTCTCCTGATTATTGTAATGCCCCTGCCCCAAGAAGGCTGGAATAGCTGCCTACCTATTTTAAGGTGCTTCTTCACTATCTGAATGACAATCATTCTTAGAGAGGATTGGGTTCTCCCCCAAAAACACATGTGAAAACCAGCAGAAGAAGGCATTAGGCACTCACATTAACAGCCAGCATATCATTCTCAAAGGCCTCACGGAGCTTCTTCATAATCTCCGTCTCTGCATGGGCACAGGCTGCAACCGTGCCCTTCACAGTGATGGTTCTCTCGGGGTTGTAAATGCTCAAATCCTGCAAGCTGGCCACCAGGAGAGAAAGAGAAATTTCCTGTTTTCAAAAGGAAAAATAAATCCCAGAGGATCACAAACAGGTCCTGGTGGAGAAGGTGGGGAGAAGACTGGCTCTCTCTATCAGATTCTGTGGTACGGAATCCCTGCTATTTTTACCTCAAATCTTTGCAGTGACTTAGATCCTATCTGTAGTAAAATATGTTCATAACTATTTATGTATTTGTTTTTATGGAGATAGTTATATCATGCATAATTATAGTGCCATTTTATAGAAAAGCAGACGAAAATACTGAAAGTCTCCCTCACGGGGCACAGTGAATCTGAATGAGTGGCTTACGATGAGATCGTTATCTTGGTCCCAGTCTCATGTTCAATTTTCTTCAAATTTCTGCCTTCTTTTCCAATAAGTCTTCCAACCAAGCCATTGTGGGCCAAGATTTTCAGAGGAATCTCTTCAGCTCTAAAAGAGACAATCAACAGTTTAACATTTAAGGTGGGTACAGCAGTTGCTGCCCAAGAGCTATTACCCTGGTTTTTTCTTTTTTTTTTTTAGTTCTCACAAATAGAAGCTGTTTTGTTCAGGTGCCAAGGGGTGATGGGCTTAAGAGGAGGACTTCCTTACTAACCCCAGTGCATGGCTTCTCATGAACACAAGCCAAGTCATTATAATTATACTCCCTTGCTGTGACTGCTTGGGAATAAGTCCATGAGGTAGATATGGCAACTGAAGTATCAGGAGAACTCTGCTGGGTGAGTTTAGGAAGGTTTTCTTTGCTCTTAAAAAGGAACAAAGGTTGATGACTTTAGTCAGTTGGGCAACTAGAAAGCTTCAGGTCCTCCTACCCTCACAGAGTTATCAAGTTAATAACAACAGACAAGTTGAAATACTTCTGTGAGAACCCTACGGAGCAGCTGAGATGCTACAGTGCCCAGGCTATTATAAAACCGAGAAGGGATTCCAGAAAAAGGGGAAGGAAAATAGTGGTATTTGGTGAGCCTGCTCATGCTCCTTCTGCTACATAGCATAGCAAGGAGCAACTGAGAAGCAATTCTTCCTACCAGGGCTCCTCCATTGAAAACAAAAAGACTGGACCATGAGCCCAACACTCTGGCTTCTCTGGGGGCTTCCCATGAGATTGGTTTCTCTTTCTCCTGAGGTGGAGTGCTGATGAGACTGGCTCTGAGTTTGGAAGGTGCTGAAAACAGAGGTCGAGTATGTTAGGGCTGCAGTTACACAGTCAGAAGCCAGGGGGAGAAAGAGATCGAAGAAGGTTTAAGAGATCTAGAACCTGCAGCCCAGCTGATTAGTGCAAGGTCTTCCCCTGAATGAAGCCAATGTGCAAAGACTGAAGGGTGGCGGTTTTTGTAAATGTCTAAATCCCAGTGAAAAAATTACAGAGAGTAAAAAGAATCAGGGAAACACAGTTCAAAGAATCAAAATAAAACTCCAGAATCTGACCCTAAAGAAATGCAGACCTATGAACTACCTGACAAAGAATATAAAATAACTCAATGACCTAAAAAACACAAACAACTAAATGAAATAAAAAAATGATGTGAACAAAATGAGAACCAATGAGATAGAAACTATGAAAAACAACCTAACAAATAATAAAGCTAAAGATTACAATAACTGAACTATAAATTTCATTTAAAAGGCTCAACAGCAGACAAAAACAGGCAAAATAAAATATCCACAAATCTGGAAGACTTGTCACTTGAAATCATCAAGTCAGAGGAGCAAAAAGATGCAGAAAAGCAAAAAGAGCCTAAGAGACTAAGGAGATACTGTAAAGTGGATCAGTATACACATCACAGGAACCCACAGGAGAAGAGAATGAAGGAATGAAGAGCTTATTTGAAAAAAATAATGACAGAAAACTTTCCAAATCTAAGGAAAGAAACAGGCATATAGATTTAAGAAGCTCAAAAACTTCCAACTAGCATAAATCCAAAGAGAACCACACTGAGGTACATTATAGCCCCAGTGTGTAAAGTCAAAAACAAAGGACCATCCTTTTAAAAAAACTATTTTTTAAATTTATTTTTAGAGAGAGGGGAAGGGAGGGAGAAGGAAAGGGAGAGAAACATCCATGTGTGAAAGAAACATCGATTAGATGCCTCTCGCACACCAACTGGGGACCGGCCCACAACCCAGGCGTGTGCCCCAACTGGGAATCAAACTGGGGACCTTTCGGTTTCCAGGCTGGTGCTCAATCCATCCACCGAGCCACACCAGCCAGGGCACAAAAACAGTCTTGATAGCAGCAAGATAAAAGTGATTAGTAACATACCCAGGAGTTTCCATATTATCGGTGGCTTTCTCAGCAGAAACTTTGCAGGCCAGAAGAGAGTGGGATGACACATTCAGACTGCTGAAAGAAAAAACTGTCAGCCGGGAATACTGTATCTGGCAAACTGCCCTTCGAAAACGAAGGAGAAATTAAGACTGTCTCAGGTAAACAAAAGCTGAGGGAGTTTACTACTATTTGAACAGCTCTACAAGAAATGCTAAAGGGCATCCTTCAAATTAAAATGAAAGGACAGTAGACAGCAACATAAAGCCATATGAAAATATAAGATTCTCTAATAAAAATACACAAATACAGTAACCTGCACTATAGCAACTTTGATGCATAAAATTTAAATGACAGAAACAAAAAAGGTAAATATGTTAATGGGCATACAATACACAAAAATTAAATTGTGACATCAATAATGAAGTAGAGGTAGGCGTACGGGGAATGGATAAATGGCGACGGAAGGAGACTTGACCTGAGGGAGTAAATACATAATATAATATACAAATGATGTATTATAGAATTAGACACCCACATAATTTTATTGACCAATGCCACCCTAATATTCAATTAAAAAAAGTAGAGGGTGGAGTTGTAAAGGAGTTCCTAATGTAAATGAAGTTAAGTTGTTATCAGTTTAAAATAGAATGTTATCATTTTAAGATGTCTTAAATAACTGCAGTGAGATATATATATATACACACACATACACACACACACACACACACACACACACACACACACCCCTTATAGAATATACACAAAAGGAAATGAAAAGGAATCAAAGCATATCACTAAAAAAGAAAACACCCAGAAACGAAGACACAAAGGATGGCAGTAAGAAAGGAAAGGAGGGACAATAAAGCTACGAGACACAGAAAAAGAAGTGAACAAAGTGGCAATTCTCAGTCTCCCCTATTAGTGTTCACTTTAAATGCTAAGGGATTCAACTTCCCAATCGAAACACAGTTGAATGATTAAAAAGCTAAATGAAATCAAATCTCAAATCAACAATTTTATACCTCAAGAAATTAGAAAAAGAATAAACAAAACCCAAACTAACAAGAAGAAAGCAATAATAAAGATTAGAACAGAAATGAGCAAAACAGAGAACAGAGAAACAAAAGAAACAATCAGTAAAACCAAGAGTTTGTTTTTCTGAAAAGGTAAACAAAATCAACAACTCAGCTAGGTGAACTAAGAAAAAGGAGAGAGAGAACACTCATATAAAGTGAAAAATAAGAGAGGACACCCAACTGATGCCACAGAAACAAAAAGTGATTATAAGAGAATACTCTGAGCAGTTACACACCAACAAATTGTACAGCCTAGAAGAAATCAATAAATTCCCAGAAACACAGAAGCTACCAACATCAAAACATGAACAGAAAATCTGAATAGACAACTAATGAGTAAGGAAATTGAGTAAATAATCAAAAACCTCCCAACACGGAAATGCCTGTGTCAGATGACTAAAATCAATCCTTCTCCACCTCTTCCGAAAGACGGCAAAGAAGTAAACACTTCCAAGCTCATTATGTGAGGCCAGCTTTACTCTAATACTAAAGCCAAACAAGACACTTGAACAAAAACGAAACAAACAAAAAACTACTGACCAATATTCCTAACGAGAATGCTGATGCAAAGATACTTGAAGAATGACCATCAAATTGAATTTGAAAGTATGTAAGAAGGTTTACACACTATGACCAAGTGGGAGGTACTCCTGGAAGGCCAGGACAGTTCAATACGTAAAAATCACTCAATGTGGTACACCACATTAACAAAATGAGAAACAAAACCCACATGATCACCTCAATTGACAGGAAAAAAGCATCTGACAAAGTTTAACACTTTTTCATGTTAAAATCTCTCAACAATCTAGGAAGAGAATAAAACTACCTCAACAAAATAAATATCATTTGTGAAAACTCCACAGCGAACTTTGTATTCAATTGTGAAAGACTGAAAGTTTTTCTTCTAAGATCGGGAACAAACCGAGGATGCCTGCTCTCACCACTTCTATTCAACATAGTAGTGGATGTCCCAGCCAGAGTAACTAGTTAAGGAAAAGAAATAAAAGTGTCTAAATTGGAAAGGAAGAAGTAAAATTATCTCTACTCATAGATGACATGATCTTCTATGTTAAAAATCCTAAAGATCCCACAAAAAGCTGTTAGAATACACTAATTCAACAATGTCATGGGATATTGTGTTTCTATCCACTAAAAATAAACAATCTGAAAGACAAATTAAACAAATAATTTCATTTACAATAGCATCATAAAGGAAAAATATTTAGGAATAAGCCTAACCAAGGAAGTAAAAGACTTATACACTGAAACTACAAAACACTGCTGGAAGAAAGAAAAGACAAGAGAAAACAATGGAAAGATATCCTACATTCATGGACTGGAAGACTTAATGCTGTTTCAATGTCCACCCTACCTAAAGTGATCTACAGATGCAATGCAATCCCTATCAAAATCCCAGTGGCAATTTTTGCAGAAATAGAAAAATTCACTCCAAAATTTGTATGGAATTTCAAGGGACCTTCAACAGTCAAAACAACTTGGAAAAAGAACAATGTTGGAGAACTCATTTCAAAACATATTACAAAGCTATAGTAATCAAAACAGTGAGGTGTTGGTATCAAGATAGACAAACCAATGGAATAGAATAGAGATCCTAGAAACAAACCCTCACATATATGGTCACATGATCTTTGCCATGTGTGACAAGGTAACACAATGGGGAAAAGACAGTCTCTTCAACAAATAGTGTTGGGAAAACTAGATATGCATAAGCAAAAAAATGAGGCTGGACTCATCTTACTCCATATACAAAAATTAACTCAAAACGTTTAAAGACCTAAAAGTAAAATTGCAAACTATAATATTCTTAGAGAAAACACATGTAGAAAGTTTCATGACATTGGACTTTGCAATGGTTTCTTTTTAAAAAAAATTTCTTTATTGGCTTTTATAGAGAGAGAGAGAGAGAGAGCGCGAGAGGGAGGGAGGGAGAGAAATATCGATGTATTATTTCACTTATTTATGCATTCATTGGTTGATTCTATGGGGATCAAACCCACTACCTTGGAGTTTGGGACAATGCTTTAACCAACTGAGCTACCCAGTCAGGGCCTCAGTGGTTGATTCTTATATGTGTCCTGACCAGAGACAGAACCTGCACCTTGGTGTATCCAGATGGGGCTCTAACCAACTGAGCTACTTGACCAGGACCTGCAGTGGTTGCTTGGATATGACACCAAGGCATGATCAATCAAAATAAAAAATAAACAAATAGGAGTATATCAAACTTAAAAACTTTTCTGCATCAAAGAATAGAAACAATAGTGAAAAGACAGTCTGTGGAATGAAAGAAAATAGTTGCAAATCATACATCTGATAGGGGATTAATACCCAGAATAAATAAAGAACTCCTACAACTCAACAATAAAAAAATCAAATAATCTGTTTGGAAAATGTGCAAAGGACTTGACAGACATTTCTCCAAAAATGATCTGCAAATGCCAAAATGTATAAAAAGGATACTCAACTTCACCATCACATAAAAGAAATGCAGACAGCCCTGGCTGGTGCAGCTCAGTGGATTGAGTACCAGCCTGTGAAGCAAAGGGTGGCTGGTTCAATTCCCAGTCAGGGCACATGCCTGGGTTGTAGGCCATGTCCTCAGTTGGGGGCACACAAAAGGCAACCACACACTGATGTTTCTCTCCCTCTCTTTCTCTCTCCCTTCCCCTCTCTAGAATAAATAAAATCTTTAAAAAAAAAATAAAGATGGCTTCTATTAAAAAATAAAGAAATGCAAACAAAAACCACAATGTGGTATTGTGAATACAAAATACTACCTCATTCCCATTAGTTTGGCTACTATCAAAATAACAGAAAGTAAGTTTTTTTGTTGGTGAGAATGTGGAAAAATCAAAACCTCTGTGCACTGTTTGTAGGACTGTAAGATAGTGCAACTGCTATAGAAATGGTATGGAGGCTTCATGAAAAAATTAAAATCGAACTACCATATGATCCAGCAATTCCCTTCTGGGTATTTATCCAAAAGAATTAGGAGCAAGGTCTCAAAGAGATCTTCACACCCATGGTAGTAACAGCACTTCACAATGGCTGAGAGGTGAGAACAACCCAAATTATCAATGGACGAATGAATGAACAAAACGTGGCCTACACCTACAATGCAAGCCTTAAAAAGGAGGGAAATTCTGTCACATGCTACAACATGTTGAATCCTGAGGATATCATGTAAAGTGAAAAAAGCCAGTCACAAAAAGACAAATATTGTTCGATTCCACCTATCTGAGTTCTCTAACGCAGTCAAATCCATAGGAACGAAAAGCAGAATGCTGGCTACCAGGGAGGGGATGGAGGGAGGGGAAAACGGGAGTTGTTTAATGGCCAAAGGGTTTCAGTTTTGCAAGATGAGAACGTTCTGGAGACCTGAGTCACAACAATGTGAATATACTCAACACTACTGAATTATACACTTAGAAATGGTTAAGATGGTAAATTGCACGTGATATGATTTTATCACAATGAAAAAAAAAAGAACAGGAAAAAGCAGCTTTGTCCGTTAACTTCTGAATATTATTCTGTGGGGCCACAAGGTCTGAAACCACTACAGCCATCCTGTCATCGCCAGGAAAGTATCAGACACCCCGAAGCAGGTAAAACAGGAAGAAAACTCACGGGCTTTGAGTCCATGATTCAACTGACCTTGGAGTTGCTCTACCTTAGGACTTCTTATTACGTGGCACGATAATGGTTTCTTATTGCTTAAGCCACTTAACGTTTTGTAACCGAAATCAAGAGGACCTAAAAGATGCATTATTACTGCCTTAAAATAAGGGGATGTAATTTTGACAGGGCAGGTGGTTTGTTCTTTTTTGGGAAGTGGGTTTGTCAGCTTTGTTGAATGGCACCTAAAACAGTGCCTGGCACACAGTAATATTTGATAAACAAATAAAAAGAAAGTTTAGGATCCCTCTTCCCCTATATCCTCCACCTCTCACTCACTGCCCTCAGGGCTCAGATTACATGTCACTTACACAGAAGGCTGTCTCTGAAATCCCCAAACTTCCTGCTGTGCCTGCTAAAACCTTGATTAGGGCCTCCAGTAATGAGCAGTCGTTTCCCACTGTCAGCACGCTCCATGAGCTTCAGAGCCTCTCTACACACTGGCAGAGCTGTTCAGGGGATGCCCCTCCCGGCAGACCGTGAGCTCCAGAAGCAGGAACTGGGTCTTGCTCACGACCACAGCCTCGACCCCCCGCACAGCGCCGAGTACACTGGACACTCAACACATGCATTTCCACAACATTCACACTCTATCTTGTCTCTGCACAAAAACTTAAAAATCCAATTTAGAAAACACTCTTTTTGATTGTTTAGAATATTGAAAGTTGCTTGTACCCAAGTTGAAGGGCCAAAGAGCGTGTTATCTGTAAAGTCTGCAATAACTTGGATGAGGGAGGGGCTTCTTCAAGTTAAGCCATGGAATTTGGGTGGGTTTCAAAAGCCTGAAACAGAGTAAATAATTCCTAAGTGAAAGGTTAGAAACCTGAGAATAGATTTGTAGAGCTTTTCTTTTTAGGACTACTTCCATGTTTGTGGTTTCGGAACACTGTTATTTGACATTATTTCTGAATTAATTTTATATTCACTTCATCCCTCGGTGCTTCTCTATAAAGCTGCTACCAATGCCCTTAAGTGGATTTTGCTAATCTGACATGGAGCCTTTTTTATTATATTATCTATTCCATTACCGTTAATTCATCTGTACTACAAAGAAAATTGCTTTTGTAAGAACTATTATCTACTCTTCAAATTGGTACAACACTCAGGAATCCTAAGAAGTATTTGTAAAAGAAAAGAAAGTGAAGGACACAGAAGGGGGGAAAAAAGGAAGAAGAATAAAGTAGCCACTCGGATACTAGTTTCTACTACTAACGGAAATGTAATCCAGTTTTTAAAGGGCGTAAGTGGTTTAGGAGCAGGTGACAAGAACCTTTCCCAGAACGGTAAATGGTGGTTTCGATGATAATGTACCTTCTATACCTGCACTACCCAATGCATTAGCCATACAGGGGACTGTTCAAATTTGAGTAAGTTAAAAAGAACAGTCGGTTTCCATATCGAATTAGCCATGTTTCGAGCACTCAATACCACCACGTGGCAAGTGGCTACTGTACTGAACGATGCAGACACAGAGCACTTCCATCCCTGCATGACACTGGGCAGCCCAGGTCTAGATGTCCCTACCACTATTATTACCAGTGCATGATGAACGCATTAGGATCACCAGGAGAAACGCACAGGAGAAACAGCCATATTACAAACACACAAGATCTGTTTCCCACTGTATTCCCTTTGGAAACAAATTTCTTAAAAATAATCCTTCCCCCCCTCCCTTTACTTAGTAACAGAGTTAGAGCTCGTGAAAAATGCCTTGGCTCGGTGAATGAGCACCTGCTCTTATTTCTGTGGGACGGTCCAGGCATTGCACACAAACTTACAGTTTGGTCTCATCGGCCTCTTTCTGCATGATTTCGAGAATCATGCGGCATGCTTCAGAGGTTCCCTCTGGGGTGGCATGGATGGTGACGGGCTTCTCTGCGGCCCCCGAGTTTTCCTTCCTGTGGATGTCTACCCTGTGGGGAAAGAATTGGGAGCCATAGCACAGTGTCATCTGGGATAGGATCCTAGTTAGTCCCGAGACAGCGCTGCACCAGCCAACGCACAGCAAGGACCCAGACAGACAAGGGAGCGTCATCAGCACGATCGCAACCAATGCCATTCTCCGAGAAGGCAGCAAGCAGTGCAGGGGGTCTTGTGCCAAACTCGAGTTCTCTGCAGTTCCGTTTAGAAGGGGATATTTCAGACAGGCGTGCTGTGGGACAAAGGCACCCAGCCAACTTGGTAACGAAGTATTTTGTGTCATCTTTCAAATGATCGTAGAAGTGGAGAGTAAAGTAAGCAGGGTAATTCTGCACACTGGCACAGAGCCACTCTCTGAACTGATTGCAGTTTTTAAAAGCCATATGTTAATCCAAATCCAAACACCAAATTCAAGTGAGCTGCATATATTTGAGTGTAGACAGAAAACAGAGGCGTGCCCTCTCGCCGCCTGAGTTTTGGTTTCCTAACTACTGGCAGCCTGCCTTCTCCCAGGCTCCGGAAGCTAATGGTTCAAAGCTCGATGACTTGATCAGACTTCTTGGGGTAGTCATGGCTCTACTTGATTTGTTAACTTTCAAAATCACACAATTAATTGTATCCCCTTTTACTCTGACTGTTACAAAGCCCAGAAGCCCAGATCCAAGTCTTTGGCCTACTTCTAAAAAATGGGCACACATTTTGAGAACTAACCTCACTTCTATTTAAACTTGTTGCACTTTTAAAGCCACTTCAGACAATGTTTGAAACCAAAAGACATACAAATAAAAATCACTTTCCCAGGGAAGCAAACTTAGAGGGGGGAAAAGGGGCTGACTTGAAAATACAAGGATCACCAGAGAGTGCTTTCCCCCTCTCCTCTCTCTTTATTCCGTCCCTGCGATTACGAACTCTGGGACTCCAGGACATCTCCATTTTGGGGGAATAAGTCAGATGCGTTAAGGAAAGTGGTGTTTTCTCTTTTACGTTACGAGGCACTCAATGCATGACCCGAATGGAATGCACTAGGCATGTAACTAATATTTGTCAGTTATTTGGCATTTTGCAATTTAAGCGCTTTCAACATGATTATTACATTCAATCTCCCTGGCTATCCTAGTTCTCACAATAATCTTGGCTTACCGAAGAAGCAATCGATGGTCAGAGAGGAAAAAAATTCAAGATCATAAAGCCATTAAGTGGTCAAACTTGAACATGGGCGTTTGTCTTGAAGCCCTGTGCTTTCTCTGTTACATCATGTGTGGTCTTACGAACATACAAAAATCAACAACTCCGCAAGGACTTTTAATCACTATAATTCCAACTACCAGTTCAGTGTCCCTAAACAGACAGAAAACTAAATATAAGGCAAATGTACTTTATTTCTTGCTACAGAGAGCAGTGATTCACCCACTTCCTTTGTGTAGCTATTTGTGAGTCTACCTAAGTGGCCGCAAAGGATGACTACCACACAGCGCTCTGACTCAGCAGAGGAGGCAAGAGCTGAAATAAATGGGTTCTAGGATCCCACGAAGCTCCATGCCTCCTCTGTTTTAGAAACAGATGCATTCAGAAGCATTAGTTTGCTTAGAAGAATAATTCTTGGTTGTGAGGTCATTAGTACCTTCTTTATGAACCTTTAGTGTTTTGGGGTGTAATCTTTAGGCAACTGGCATGAAAGCTCATTAAAGCCCCCAGCTTTCTGTTAGTCTGTTAATAGTTCTGTTTAAAGAAGCCACCATCCCAGATAGCACAGCCCCCCACTGCTGATGCAAGCAATAGCCACATGAGGACGGCTGGGACCCACCAGCACTCAGGAGACCCCTCAGAAGGAAGCAAAGGAAGCCCCGGAGGCACGTACCGGGACTGGGTCTGCTTAGTGATGTTCTTTATGGTCAAGCCCTCCTTTCCGATGATGGCACCAACAAACTGGGTGGGGACCAGGATCCGAAGCGGGAAATCAATCTGTCTGGCCTGAGAAGAGCCCCCAGGGGCGTGGCCTTGCTCCCTGGAAGAGTGGTCCCCACGCTGGGCTCGCTGAGGGGGCGAAGGGGAGCTCACCTCTTCATCCGGGATGTAGGAAATCTTGAAGGAGTAGTTCTCAAACTGATGACCGCTTAGCTTCTCGATGGCTCTGAGGTGCGGAAGGAACAGCAAGCTTTGTCAGAGAGGAATGTCAGAGAAGACCCTCCGGCTCACTGGGCTGGCTCGTTCCCGCTCCTCTACCGGCTGCCTGTGTGAACACCCCTAATCCCTGCTGCGGACGCAGGGCCGACCGTGGCAGATGCTGCCTCTGCCCTCTCAGTGGTCACTGCCCACTAACAGCTAATCCCGATCCACAGGCCTGGTCAGACCGCATCCACAGTTACACATTTCTGCTTCTTTCCCCACCCCAGGCAATCTCCCGCTCATCAAAGACTCTTTGACATCACTATAAAAGTATGACTTATTTTTATCGTACTATATATTTGCTATTGAAAACTGAGATGCAAATAACTAAAAATGAGAAAAAGTCCTAACATCTATATCTCTTATTTTTCTTAAATATAAATCTATTACTTATAAAAATAAATTAATATCACACGTTCCTCTTCTACCCTTTGAAAAATTGTTAATATACCAAACACTCTCTAATAGAGTCATTCAATATACTCCAATTTAATTTTTACTGGCTATTTAACATTCTATTGATTTGCCATGTCTTTTGCAAATGATCTTCCATTGTTTTTTATGTACATATATTTTTATATATATAAAGGTCAATCTTTTGCTATTACATTCAGTGTTGCCACGGGCACCTTTGCAACCACAACTTTGCACACAGGGTAAATTCCCAGTGGAGTTGCTGGATCAGGGCGTACGCAGGATTCTAACATTAAGTGTTACCCAGTGTCCTTCTGAAAAGGTTTCAACACTTCCTACCCTATAGTAGTTAAGAGAACATTGGTTTCCTTGAGTCCTCAAAAGCACAGAACATTATTAACTAAAAATATTTACTAACTTGATAGGGAATAAATGATATCCCACTGCTGCATTTTAAAATTACACATGAAGTGGAATATTTTTTTTACATGTTCCTGGCAGCATGTGAAATGAATAACCCTATTATACCAGGTTAATGTTTAGGGTTTGTGAATTTATTACAAAGCAGCACCTTTTGATTTCAATACAAGCAACAAAGTAATCACAGAGGCCCTACCTACGTGGCAGCTGGACAAGAACTGTGAAGGTGAGTCACTGGTGCAGCCCCTGCTTACGTGAGTGAGCAGACGTCAGTAGCGAATGTGTTACTGCCTTTTTCAATGCAAAATTAACCTTTTGAAAACTATCAGCAGGAAAACAGGTTAAATAGTGTCTTCACGTGTGTTGACACCTTGAAAAAGAAATAAATCTATAATCCTGGGATATATAACCACGGGTATGCCACATCCATAAAGTATGACCCTGTAGGACCATATTCTAGTGACGATGACCAGACAGGCACTTCAAGAACCTCCTCAAAAAAGGAGCCAGCTTTCTGAAAAGCCTCAATCCCATGTCTGTTAAGAGCCCAGCTCGAAGCTAACCACTGCTGAAGCACCACGTCGTGAACGGGGATGAGACGTGGCCGGGGGCAGGAAGAAGAACCCCAGCCGGGTGCTCCGTGACAACCACCCCCAGACACTGCTCCCGCTGCTGCGGTCACCGAGGTGGGGTCCCCTTTTTACAGCGCACAGAGGAAAAACTGATGCTTTGGTATCCACTCAGTTAGTGTGGATAAAAAGTAGGCTGTGCCTCTTTATCCTGGAGCACGGAGGAAATTCCAGGTTAAAGCGGCTCCCGGTGGCTGGAAGAGCAGAGTCTGTCTAGGGGACACGGTGTCACGCAGCTGGGGCTCTCTACTCCCAACTACATCCAGACACAGCTCCCACCTCGGTTGTGAGGCCACGGCTCGACATTTTCTCAGGATAAAGTCTCTGCACAATCAACAAACAGACATCCTGGTGTAAACGCCCAGCAGTTCCAGCGACATGTCAAAGAGCTGTACCTTTTCAGGAAAGGTTTGTAAGCACGGGACTCAACGGAATTCCAGGACAACCCTCCACAACATGTAAAAGGAAGCCCCAAGCCACTTACGTCTTTGCTTCCTCTCTTGTTGCATACGTGACATTGACAACGGCAGTTTCTGTGTCTGTGTTCACTAGGAAAGAGGGAAAAATTACATTGTCACAAGAAGAAAAGCTACTGACCTCTGGCTCAATGTAGAGAGACAGACTTTAGAGAAAAGAGGCACAAAAAAATTCATTGCCTGACTCTAGAGTTCTATCGATCTCTATCTTTATTTGCATGCATTCATAGTCATTTGTAATCAGTTGTATACATAACTCAATTTCACTTATTTTGTAAACACTTTTGCATGGGTACACATGTGCACATTACTTTGTATTTTTTATTTTTAATGCCTATGTAAAATTGCAATAACTAACTGCGACATGATTTTTGCCTAACCATCCCTCAAATGTTGACAAATGGGTCTTTCCCCATATCTGCTATTCTAAAAAGTGTTGCTGGAAACCACCTTTGTTGGAAACACTGATTTGAGTTCTTCTGAATTACTTTCCTAGGCCAAACACGAAAGAAAAAATAAATGGGTAAAAGAGCATAATACTTGTGATGTATATTTTCAAATTACTTTCCTAAAAGTTTGTATCAATTTATTATATTTATCACTATTATGGTGTAAGTTTTGTTATAATCTGTATTTAGTTTTAAATAAGTGGATATACAGTAGTAACAAAGTATTTTAACTTTAATTCTTTATTCATTGATGAGATTGAATTACTACTTTTGTTTCTCTTTGAACTCCTTGGCTGTGTGAGTTACACCTAGTAAGTGTGTATGGTACATAAAGAAAACTGATAATCCCAATTCACTTGGAGAAAGGGGAGATCACAAATGCAAAGAATGGCTAATAAGAAATCACTTTTGTGAGTTGGCTTATCTTAGCTCAAAATTGCTTGCTTCTTCTCCCAAAGTCGGAAGTTAAAAATAAGTTCAAAAGAGGCAAGATAAAATGTTCTCCCTTCAATTCAGTAAACTTATAGGAAAAATACTGATTTTCCTCAAACAAGCTGATGTGATTAAATCAAATCTTTCCTTTAAAGCATTTAAGCTATTGAGAGACCTAGCGTTAACAACATCAAGTTAAGGATAATTCAACAAAACCACAATAAAGCTACTTTTCAAAGTAATAATAAAACCCTATAGCACAGGGATTCTTAATCTTGGATCTACACTAGAGCTTCAGGAATTCTATAACCTGACCCTCTGCACCCCACCTCACCTCACCCCACCCCACCCCACCCAAGGATTCAAATTTGTGGATACATGAATTTTTCTGGTTTATAATTTCTATCAGATTCTCAAAAAGGTTAAAGACCACTGTTAAAGATATTGTTTATCCGTTAACTTCAAAGCAGCCACCATGCCACTGTGGGGAGGTAACGTGTAATCCTCACAAAGAATTGCCACTACCTTCGTATGTCGTAAGCGTGAGCCCGGCCCTGGCCTTTGCCCAGGGAGTGTTCCAGCTGCCCTCCCACTCACCCAGAGCTTTCTCAGACCACAACAGGGGGTGTGCAGCCCACAGCCGTCTGCTCTCAGCACTGACACAGAATGTGGAAGTGGTTTCCTCTTTGCTGCTTTCCAGTGCTACCGATAAAGCGGCTGCAGACTCCCAGAAGGGGAGAAAGGGCTGGGTCTGAACTGCCTGAGTAAAGCTATCTACTTAGGACTCTCAGATTCGGATTTTCTCACTCCTTAGTCATATTCTCTGTTCTTCTGAGATGTTTGTCTTCAGGGACTCGGTGCTTTGATTCTTGAAAGAACCGAGCTCCACTCGAATAATTTATTGGACATAAAAGCTTTATCAAGTTTCTGAAAACTACCGAAAATGTTTTCTTGCTGAAACAGGAGTCCACTGTGAAACAGAGCAAAACAGTGGGTCAACCCTTCCATCGGGCAGCGGTGAGGCAGGAGGACGGTGGGCACACGTGCTCCGGGAGCCCCCAGGGACCAGACACAGTAATTCCTCGCATGCCGCTGTCTTGAATTTATAACATGGTCTTAGCGAGGAACTTTCACGGGCTCATGTCTGTAAGGTCATCTTGCCTACGACACACAATACTGATCAGAATGTTTTCTTCTCCATACTAAGAGAAATACGTAACAAGAACCAAGAAATCGAATCTTTGTAAATTGTGTCTTCTCTCTGAGCTCTTTCCCTTCACCTTTGGGCACAGGCAGCCAGCAGCATGAAACTGAATGACGGTATTTTTAATATTCATGACGTGAAGAACATCTCAATAATCACTACACGAAAGCTATTATGTTAATTATCCTGGCAGACAGAATAGGCTGCGTATGTGAAAAGGGGTTCTCTGTGATTTCCCCTACGTGAACATTGCCCCTTCAGCTTACGCATGGCTCCGCTGTCTACAAATACCTCACACAGACCACTCTGGGTGCCAACTGTTCAGTGGCACAGGATGAACAGGATTTATTCTTGCCCTTTTACACGTGCGGAAACTGAGTTAGTGAGGTTAAGGGACTTTTCCAAGGGCTCACAGTAAGTGACTGAATTCACATTCTGCTTTTTAGGACAACACAGAAATAATCTTTCCACATGTTACTACCTGAAATATCAGAACTTGGAATCTACCTTTCTGGGACTCTTAAAGAGCTACGTAATACATCGGCAACAGGCACTCACTGTTTTCTTTTTAAAACCATGGCATTTCATGCTATAGAAGGTAAAAATAAGGGCAGCAGAAGAATACAAGGGGGAACCTCCCCAAAATCAGAACTGCCTTCTGGAGGGTGGGCCCCTTGTAGTACAGGCTTCCCCTGCTAGGTGAGTGTTCTAGGAACCCATCTGTATTATTGTACCAGCTGCCATGGTTGTGAAAGGCTGTTTGACTTCAGTGAATTTTTTTTTAAGACTTTTAACACATTTGTCCATTTCACGACCATTTCATGACGGGTGATTTATACTGAGCACACCTGCCTACACCACACTGAGTGTTCAGCAGTTTTCACCAGATATGGCATGAACCTTCTGCCCCACCCTCCTATTCACCTGCTCTCACTCCAAGGGACTTTTTTTTTGCTTTCCTGGATGAAAAAAAAGCCCTCAAAGGGTAACATTTTTTACGATGTGGAAGAGGTGAAAGAAAAAACAGCAGAAGCACTAAAAGGCATCAGAACGATGGGTTCAAAAACTGCTTTGAGCAGTGGAAAAAAAACATCTCCATAGGTGTATTGTATCAAATGGAGAGTATTTTGTAGGTGATTGAAGTTTAAACATGTAGCATACACAATTTTTTATAAATAAATTCCATTTTGAGGGTTCCCCCTATATATTTTCTAGGCATTTATAACATTATTGCCAAGACAGTGGCTCTCAAACTTGAGTGCACACAAAAACCACTTGGAAGCACTTGTTTAAAACACAGATTCATGACCTCTTGCCCCAGAAAGTCTTACACTGTAGGTCTACGATGAACCCTAGAAATATGTAGTTTTAGAAGCACTCCAGCAGATTCTGGTGTAAGAGTCCTACTTCCTGAGAAAAACTCACTCCAACATATGAGAGATCTATTTTTCCTAGCCAGGAAGAAGAAAGTTGTAACAGTGTAAATCCAATTGCTTCCACGTGGGTCACGTTATCCCAGCCTGACAGTATGTGTCCAGTGCTTGAGCGTGTGAGGGAGTATGTTTTTAGAAGGTCTTATTTATTTATTTTTAGAGAGCGAGGAAGGGAAGAAGAAAGGGAGGGAGAGAAACAGCAATGTGTGGTTGTCTTGTGCATGCCCCCTACTGGGGACCTGGCCTGACTGGGAATTGAACCTGCGACCCTTTGGTTTGCAGGCCAGTGCTCAATCTGCTGAGCCACACCAGCCAGGGCACATTCTGGAGTATGAAAAAATAGCCTGAAGAGTTATTATATATTCCTTGGAAAAGTAAATTATATAGCTATGGATATACATACACACACACCTCTCACACACAGATATAGGAACATACACTCTAAGAAGCTTGTTTCAAAGGAGTCTGAACTTACTATTTCTCCCAGGAGTTGACCCAGCCTATAAGAAATAACGCAACATTCCTCTCAAAGTTTGGTAAGCTGATTTCCTCACTCATTACCTTGTTCGACATTCTCCACTGTCCCGTACTGAGCCAAAAGTCCATCCAATACCTGCAAAGAGAGCTTCAGTGTGAGAGTGGGAAAACAAGATTGTACTCGCAAAAATGGTCCCGTGGTTACCCTGAGCAGATGGAATACAGCAAAACAGGGACAGTTACAGTAATAATACAACTAAATTGGTATTTCAGGTCTCCCACAAAAGCAGTAAGAACTGAATAAATATGTGGGACTTTCATTTGCTTATTGACTCCCAAAATATCTGTTCACTGCAATTATAGCAGAATTTCAGAGTCCCAGTAACTGTCAATCACATTCATCACGACGGTTGGAACCTGTCTACTGGTCTTGAAATGAGAAGCAGAATAAAGTACAAGGCTCACTTTTCCTTGAAAACTTTTACCATCTTCCTTTGGTTTTCTCTTAGGAATCTCCTTATTTTACAAAGCAGTGAGGTATGTATGTTTGACATTTTCAGTAATAAAAAGGTTTTTTTAAAGTAATGAAAATATTAGACAGAACATTCTCTTTTCTTTACAGTTATTTTGATTTCGTTTGGGTTGGTGGAATAAAACACCAGGCAGTTTGTTTTGAAATAATGCAATAAGGCCACTCGTCGGATTCTATCTTATTTCATTTTAAGGTAGCAATCTTATATGAAGTTTCACAACTCAGAAAACACATTTTAACTGTTCTTCATAGCAATTAATTCAAACTAAACAAAAAAACCCCTGCTCAAACTGACAAAGAACCTCCTGTTTTTCTTGGTTTTCCATGGATTTTATTTTTTTTATCATCGTAATTTGGAAAGGTAAAAATCGTTTTACAAACTCCTGAGAGAAAAATCACAAAGCAGGCACACACTGCGTTTCGGTTTGTCGGTGCCCGAGGAGACAGAACCTGAGTGAGCAAAGCGCACACTCTGCACGCTGAAGGGGACGGATACAACCGCACACTCGCGGCAGATCGTGCACATTAGGGCACCGACAAGAGTGGGGCAAGTCCGAGGACCTCCAACCCCTAAACATGAAAGGTAACCAGAAGGTGGAGAAAAATGCCCTGGGAACCCATTAAAGAGTAAAGAAAGCAGGAAGACGGCAAAAACAGAAGGGACACTGGCTTACTTCCCACTGCAGGTGAGGAGGGATGTTTCGAATCTGAATTTTTCTGCTCCTGTAAAAATAAAAGCACAGACTATAACACCTTCTCCAGGACACACACTTTAAGAACAGGCCTCATGCGAATTCACTTTCCCACTCTGTTCACAGAGGAGTCAGCAAGAGATTGCCACTGTGAATCATGACCATCGTGTTTTAAGATTTTCAGTTACTTTGTGGAAAAAACAAAAAACACATCCAAGAAGTCAGAACAAGCTAGACAGTCTGAATGCAGATGTGCCTTTTCGACGTCCTACCACAGTGGTTAGAATTTAAATAGCCACACAGGTTCTAATATAGGATTATCACCTTCCTCCTCAAAATGCACGGTGCTGCAACTGACCCCATTCCAAAAGGGACCGAAGCTCAAACAGGACGGATGAAATCACATATGTAATGTGCTTAAACAAGGCCAGGCTCAGGCTACCCCTTATTTAACAGTGCACATCTTCTTTTTTAAAACATCATTTTTATTTTTGAATAGCTAATACAGTCATAATTCAAAAATTAGAATACTATAAAAAAAGTACACTGAAGTCTTACTCCCACTCACCCCCAGAAATAAACACTTTCACTTGCTGCTTGTGCATTCTCTGGTTTCTTCATGCAAATGACAGCAAATACAAAACTGAATCTTACTTTTTCCTTTTCTTGCAGAAATACGTGCATGTTCCACACACTTTTATCTTTTTTCCTCCCTACCTCACAGTAATATCTTAAAGATCTTTCTGTGTTGGTAGGTAGAGAGCATCCTCATCTATTCTACAATCTGAATGTACGGAAGTGTATTTACCCCAACCCTACTGTCGAACGTTTGGGCCTTCTGCTTTTTATTCAGAGGGTTTTTCTGGGTTTGTTTTTCCAGGATATCCTGCTGGTCTGATAACTGAGTGATTTAGATGGTTTCTTGTTTTTACTTAATTATTACAACTAGATAGATTTAACATGCACGAGAACATGTTAGATCCTGGGAAGAAAATAGAAATCAGCATTCGAATATGAGAGAGATCATTTTAATGGAAGGGAAATCCCCAAAATATCCATTTGGGGGTTGCAAGAGGCGGAGTACGATGACCACTTTTTCTTTCCTGCTGGTGTCAAGGGCATCAAATAGTGGCTATCGGCTATACAAGCCTTGTGTTTCTCCATGCTTTCCACTTGGGCAATAGCTTGGGGAAGAAAGGCTACCATTCCTACAGAGAGGAAAAAGGAGAGAGAAGGAGGTACAAGATACAGGAAACAGGGAAACAATGAAATAAATGAGGGGCTCCAGTGTTTCCAGACCTTTACTGAATAAGGGAGGCACCAACTGCATGGATCCCGCGCCCGCGCACTACTTGAGGACGGCTGCTTAAAGGACTATACCAGCCAGTCTGAAGGACCGCTAATCTTTTATCAGGACAGGAAGGAGGAAATAGAACTCATTTCTACCTCTATGCTATGAAGGCTCTCTTCTGACTCTGCTTTGGGCAAGAGTTCATAACAACACTGCTGACACCCCGCCTCCCCCCACAGTGGCTACATGGAACGCTGCAAGAAAATGTCAGAGGCCTAATTATTTATAGAAAAGGCATCAGAATTTGCAAGAAAACTGAAATGTTTCTAAAGAAAAATACTGTATCTCCAAGAATAAACATTCACTCCAGCAGCGCAGCAAGAATTTACTGGTAGAAAATTTTTCTACTGGAAGAAACTCATGCATGGACACAAAGAGACCTGAACAAAGACAGCTACTCTGTCTGTAATAACAAGAATGGCAAAACCTCTAAATTGCTACCAATGGGGAAATGAACAATTCATAGTACAGCCATAATATGGAACACCATACAGCTGTTAAAAAGAACAATGAAGACCTATGTGCACTGTCTTAACTCTGGAAAGCATAGATACAAGAAAAGAGCTAATTGCAGATTAAATTGATTCTGTCTTCTAAGTGCACAAAGCAAAATTGTGTTATATGTAAGTGCATGGAAAAAGCCAGCAACAAGCAGATTCAGTTGGTAAAAGGGGACATGTACTTTTTATTTGAGCTACTTCAGTCTTACTTGTTTTTTTAAAAAATGAGAATGCATTCATGTCTTAATCTTACTTGTTTAGAAAAATTAATGATTTAAAACTCCAACTAGTGCTGCTTTATAAAACATTGAACCTGCTTAAGTACGAAAAAAGAAAACCCAAACACCTTTTTTTCATAATTAGATTAGGTATTCTTCTTGAAATATTATTCGACAGAATATTAATCGACTTGGCAAACCCCTTGCTCATAGTGCGTAAGTAGTCAAATCCTGCCCAGTCCGGATCATCCCAAATCCTAACTAAATGGGTCCAAAACCATGATGTTTGCCTGCAATGTCTCTTGAAGAGACCGCACATCGGGCAAGCAGTTCAGTAAGCAAATGGAATGTTCTCTGAGCAGGATTCTAGGAGCAATCATCTCTAAAAAGCTGGTGTGTAGCATCTCCAGTCTTAGATCAGGATGGAGAAGAAGAAAAGGCACCTGGATCTAAACGAGGGAAATGGCAATCACTACGGTACAACCTATGAAAGTGGACCTCCATCAGGTCACTTGGGAGACTATGCTGTGAGATTATCTTTCAGGACCAGCAGAGATCAGGATCTCTGAGATGCCACGCCTTCCTGTCAGGGTACTCCGGACGCCTGCGAGGGACTTGTACATGCCCTTCAAAATCTAGTTCACTCCTGCAGACATTTCCAGTGTGTGTCCAGGCAGAATTGTTTCTTCTGCACTCATTAGCTTTTACAGAGCAGCTCACTCTTTCCTGTAATTACTTATCTGATGACACTGCCCACCCCCCTGGTTTCCTCCAGGGCAGGCTCCTTGTTTATAGTGTCCTGTGCAGCACAGGGGCGAGCACGTACAGTAGAAACAGAGAACACGGAACCCAGAGGGCTGAGAAAAGCCCTGCTATTGCTCGCTACTGGCTGTTTGCAGGGACGCCACCCGGGAAGGCAAACTGTTTTTCCTTTGCCAGGTAGTCAAGAGGAGAGGAAATGGAGTTCTTTTCCCTATTTCCTTTATAAACAAACAAACAAACAAATAAATAGAATAGCGTTTAGCTCAGTCTCTAACAACAAATGTAGATCTTTCTCCCTTTGAAACCCATAAAATATGCCCTGCTTAAAAAAAAAAAAAGCCAAGCGTTTACAAAATAACTTAGGAAAGCAATTGGATGTAAGAAAATAATTATTTGTTCCTTCAAAAAAAAAAATAGAAAAGTGTCACAGTTCCTTCATTTTCAAAGAGAAATCAAGCTTCCTAAATAGACATAAATGACATTTCTCATCCTCAGAGCTTCGGAACTCTTGAGCAATCTCTCCTGGCTGGCCTGTCTTCTGTTTTGTGTTTCCCTTTTCTCTCCCAGCCATCCCACGCTTGGCTGCCAGTGACTTTCTAAAGGCAAATATAACCGGTTACTCCTGTCTTTTGAGCACAGCTCCCTATCACCACGCCCAAATTCCGTCTCATGACGGGGTTACTGCCCCCGCTTCTCCATCTCTTTGTCATTAAAACAATTTTGCTCCTTCAAACTGCTCAAACTTTGTGTGCCTACTCCTTCACCAATGATAGTTATCATGCCCATAGTTTACACGCATGCCAGGTCGGAGCCTTCAATACTCGGTTACACCTTAAAAACAAGAATAAAGAGGGCAGTAGGGAACATGAGGTTTGATTTTTTTTTCATTTAAAAAGAATTATTTATTTTTAGAGAGGAGGAAGGGAGAAAGAGAGGGAGAGAAAACATCAAGGTGTGGTTGCCTCTCGTGTGCCCCCTACTGGGGACCTGGCCCGCAACCCAGGCACGTGCCTTGACTGGGAATCAAACTGGCAACCCTTTGGTTTGCAGGCCAGTGCTCGATCCACTGAGCCACACCAGCCAGGGCTGATTTTTTTTTTTTTCCATTTTAACTGAAAGCAGAATAAGGCCTATAGTCAAGCAGAGAGTGTCCTTTAGTGTGGACATACAGACTCCTTCCCCATGGCTTTGGGATTCAGGAACGAACTCAGCATTTCCTGTCCTCGTGTTCAAGTAGGCTAAGTAAGCTAAATGTTTTGGGTGGAAAAGGGCAAGAATCTTAGACTCCACACTACCAGAGAATGGATAATCCAGTTAACCCTTGAAAAGCATGGGTCTGAATTGCACAGGTCCACTTATACAGAGGCTCTTTTTTTTTCCCAATCAATATACTGTCAGACCTCTGTATCCCCAGAATTTGCGTCTGTGAATTCAATCAATCACGGATCAAAAAACATTTTCGAACCATGGTTGGGAATCCATGGATGCAGAGGGCCAACTGTATGTGTTGTTCTGTGCCCTTTTATGTAAGGACTTGAGCATTCACGGATTTTGGTATCTGCAGGGGTTCCTAGGACCAATCCTCTGCAGATACCAAGAGACAACTGCAGTTAAGTTTTTGGTGAATAGAAGTCATATGCAGTTTTTTGACTGTGTGAGTGCTGGTGCCCAACCCCCATGTTGTTCAAGGGTCGACTGTATAGCCCCACAGCCATTGTGCTTGGTCAGGGAGCTGGCACATCACTGACTCTGCATTCTGGTTAACTGGTGATTGGGGTATCCACATGGTGACTATCCAGTTTTAAAGAACTACAAGACAAATTATACTTAACCTTAGCTCACCTGACTTTAACTAATTTAAATTGATGGTTTCCAAGGCTCTTCAACATAGAACTACATTAGGGCACTTTTTAATGAATATATTATCTTGTACTATAGATACCCAGAGGAACCAGGTTCCACTTAAATGTCATTCATTTCAGATAAACTAGATGCCCACTGTTATGAATTTCAAGGGCCTGGCAGGCATTACTTTCTGTGGTAGAATTTGTTGCTTAAAATAACCGGGACAATCAACTGGGGAAATAACATCATAATCAATTGTTGAGAAACCTGTAATTCTGCAGAACCATTTTGCCTATATTTTAAAAAGGGTAAAATGCCAGCATGCATATGGAAAAGATAATGGCACAGTTTTTAGGCATATGTTCAATTAGTCACAGGTCTGATCAGATACCTTGAGAACTCTAACTCAAGCTTTGGCCATGCTGGAGGACTGAGTAGAGAACACAGTTAACATAAATTGTGGGAACACACCTCACAGAATCTCAAGTTGCATTTAAAAATTAGGTCAGCTAAGGCTCAGAGGATCCCCAGATAAACTGCAAGAGAAGCAACAGAGACAGCAAAGAGATTCCTATGAGAGAGTGTTTGGGATTCAATGAGAGATTCTCAACTAGGTCCCACTTGTTTCCATAGCAATTCAGAGCTCCATCAGGTGACACATGGAGGGACATTACAGCATCATGGATGGATTGTGCATTATCTATAAGAGAGGCAAGTGTGCTGACTCCAAGGACTGTGGGAGAGTCAAGATCGAAACCACCAGAGCTCTGAGCCATACCCCTCCCTCCAGCGCTACAGTCAGATTTCACTGCAACCCGTGCCCTCCTTAGTATGTGTTTGAGGCACTTTATCTATTACCCATTCCTCATTCGTTCTGAAAGTTCCCCTTAAAACTTCTGAACATTCTGTACAAGACACATCCCGTGCTAAACTGAACTAGGACCTAGGGCTCCTCAGGGAAGCAACTGAATGACTGGTGATAGCCAAATCCAATCCTCTACTCAACTGCCTCTTAATGTTCTTGTGTTCCTTTGTCTTCTTTCCGCCCGCCCCCCACCCCACACACATGAGGCAGAGCACAGGGAATGATTATGAGTCAATAAAACAAATTGTTTACAAAATTCTTAAGAACAATTGCTTCTGCCTCTATGGAATTAAAATAAATGTAGTGTAATAGTTGTTAGAAAACTAAATGCTTTCAACACAAAAACTGTTGAAAAGTAAACAAAAGGAGTTTTCGTGTGTGTGTGTGTTTTTTAAGGAGAAAAAAAACATGTAATTAGAGTCCCATGAATATGAGCAGCGTTGTGGGCCAAATCATAAAAGGATTAAATCAGATACTACTGTGGAGGCTTGTTATAAAGGTTTTGAGCCAGGAGAATTGAGGTTATGAACCCAGGAACGTCCCTTGCTCTATAAATACGTGTCCACAAAACCATAAACCCTCAAGCAGCTCCAACCCGCTCCTGCGCTGAGCATTCAGGGACAGGCTCTCTGGAAGGTCCACTGCTTGAACGGCACAGAAATCACAGAAATGACAAGCAAGGGTCTGAGATGTTGTGCCTGTTTACTTCCTATTCCCTCTCAAACAGTCTACTAGCTCTTGAGAAAAGGCCTTGATGTTTAAGAGGTTGCTAACACAATTCCAGATTCCCCTTCTGAGGAAAACATCAGTGATCCTTAATTCTTATCGAAAGAGGTCGAAAGGGAAAAGCCAATGAGATTAGATGGTGATGAAATGTTCATAAGATGTCAGGTCAGGCTCCTACTCCTGGGCAAGCTGGTAAGGAATTTCTCTCCTGGGTTGGGGTACAATAAATAGACTTTGCATAGAAAGACAGCAAGTACCACTCCAACTTCAGTATCCTATGTATCTTTTGGAAGCGGGTGTAAGACAAGGTTAAAATCATCTCCTGTTAAAAGGAACCAGGATGCTTGACTGTAGCTTGGACATAAAACACTGGCCTAGTGAAGTAGGTAACCAGATTTCCCAGAAATTCAGTATTTTAGCTGTTTAAAAAGGAAGTCAACATATAAAATTTTCTCTTTATAAATTCATATCCAGTTTGTGGACAATCCCCATATATCATACATCGTTCCCACACTCTGTTCCTCTCCTTAACTCATTTTGTGACAATATAGAGAAAGAAACACAGTTTGAGCTCTAGTTTTACCAGAACTTCTCAATGGGCTTCACTGAACACTCTCTCTTCCTCATCCGCCAAATTATTTTATTTGGTGAAGTCTAATGAAGTTTCAGAGGTACCCCCCAAACATTCGTCACAGTGCTTTCAGCAGGATCTCTCCCCAAACCACCACCACTGCAATACTGTGGTGATGCATGTCAGACATCTATTAAGCCTTACCACGCCACTAGAAGCAGACACTGTTGTCCCCATTTTTCAGGTAGGTAACCGAGGCGTTGACATGTGCCTCGTGGGAGTCTCACAGTTAGGGAATGACTATTTTTGACTTGTGGTGTAAAAATTTAAATCCCCACTCTTAAAATCACTCTGGAATTGTCAATTTCCCAATAGTAAAATTTATGTCTCT
>PVKM010015894.1:0-27430 GCA_004027735.1 Carollia perspicillata | reverse complement strand
GTCAAAATAGCCAGGAGGTGAGGGCCTTTTGCCCTCACTTTGCTGCAGCCCCCAAGTCCTGTCTCGATGAAAGGAATTTTTCTCCTAAAAACTCCACCAAAATCTACTAGAATTGATAAATGAATTCAGTAAAGTTGGAGGATACAAAATAAATATCCAGAAATCAGCTACATTTTACACACCAATAATGAACTATCAGAAGGGAAACTAAGGAAACTATCCCATTTGTAATTACATCAATAAATACCTACGAATAAATCAAGGTGAAGATATAAAACATTAGATATGAAAAATTATTATTATTATTATTTTAGTATAGGAAATGTAGAAGGCAAAGAACTTATATGTATGACCCATGGACATGAACTAAGAGGGGGAGGGAATGCAGGTGGGAGGAGGGTACAGGGCAGAGGGGAATAAAGGAGGGGAATGGGACAACTGTATTAGCTCTAGAATTACCACAATTATCCAAGTAGGACTGATTAATGCACATATCCCCCCCCCATGAGGGGGGTCAGCGCCCGTTGGCATGTATTAGCTCTAGAATTAGGGACAACTGTAGAGAAAGACAAATATCATGTGATTTCACTCATATGAGGAATCTAATGAACAAACCGAACTAACAGGCAAAATAGAAACAGAGTCATAGAAAGCAGGCTGACAGCTCTGGAGGTGGGTAGTGGGTGAAGAAATTGAGCAAAAATGAAAAAGGACTCATGGACATGGACAACAATGTAGTGATTGCAGCGGGGTGGAGTGGAGGTGGATGAGGGTATAAGGGGGATAAATCACAATGGAAGAAAATACAATTTAAAAAAACAGTGGTACATTTACACAATTAAATACTGCGTGGCTGTGAAAAAGGAAATCTTTTGCAACAGAATGGATGGATCCAAAGAGTATTGTGTTAATTGAAATAAGCCAGTGAGAGAAAGACAAATGCCATATAATTGCACTTACAAGGTGGGGCAAAAATAGATTTACAGTTGTTTGTATGGAAAACAATATAATAATTAATAAATAATAATACAAGAACTATGTGTTTTGCATACTCATGACTATAAAACTACTTGTGCTCCAACCTGTATAGATGGAATCTAATGAAGAAAATGAGCTAACGAACAAAATACAAACAGCCCTGGCCTCATGACTGAGTTGGTTGGAATGTCTCAACATACACCAAAAGGTTACAGGTTTGATTCCCAGTGGGGTCATATATCTACATTGTGAGTTAGATCCCAGGTGGATGCATGTACCAGAGGCAACTGATCAATGTTTTTCTCTCTCTAGAATCAATGAACATATGCTCTGGAGAGGATTTAAAAAATAGACTCACAGATACAGAAAACAGATTGACATCTGTCAGAGGAAACAGAAGTTGGGGGGTTGAGTGAAAAAAATTGAAGGGATTAAGCAAAAAAGTAAAAAAATGAAGAACTCAAAGACACAGATGATAGTATGGTGGTTGCTAGAGGGAAAAGGTGGGGAGAAAGTAGGAGAAGGTAAAGAGGGGTCTAATGGTGATTGAAGGAGGCTTGACTTGGGATGGTGAACACACAGGACAACATACAGATGATGTATTACAGAATTGTACAATTGGAACCTGTATAATTTTGTTAACCAACATCGCCCCAATATATTTAATAAAATTTTTAACAAGTCTGATACTCCACCACCAGGAAAGATGTGCATATAAATAGGGAAGGTAACACATGTGGCCCAGTGGGGAATCCTTTTTAGCATAGATTGAAAATGAAAATCATTCCCTGCCTTCGGAAGAAATATACAAGGAAAAGCCCTCCAAATGGATTGATATGGACAGAATGCAAGAGAGAAAGTGGTAGAAACAATCAAATGGAAGGAACAGTCATGCATTACATCATCTTTGCACCTTATAGTAAATGATGAAAACCTCATGAGGTATGACATTGATAATAATCCTATACTTCAGTTCTTTGAGGTCAGTAGAGTTGACTAAGCTGATGTAACAAAGGAAAAACTTGTCTAACCTCCTAGAACATAGAAATGCTGGACATAACAACAACAACAACAAAAAAAAAACTGTTTGATACAGATCTCAGCTCAAACCAAAGAAATGAGCAGGCAACTACAGATCAGAATGATGAGTGCAAGCTGAAGCCAAGGAACCACCACAAACTGGATCCGTATGTGGGGCCAACATGGAGGGACCAGAGAACAAGTGGGGAGTGCATTCTTGTCCCAGCATGCATGCCTGAGACAAGTCATAATGGGCAACCCCAATGGGAAAGTCAAAGGAAGTGTTTGCCTTCCTCAAAGGAGCATAGGAGAAAATCTGAACTCTACTAATGCATTGTGCATAAGTGTGAAGTCTAAATTTAGGATACTTGCATGGTTGAGTTATACCAAGTTAACAAAAAAGTGACCCCAGCATGGAAACACAGAAAACCACTCTATAAGGACCAAGTTGCAACCAGCACATGGTATTCTCACAGAAAACAACCTAATGAAGAGAATCTCATATACACGCACACAAATATTAATAAAATTTGTAAAGTGACTTGAAAAAAAGAGTGAACCAGGAGAACAGACATTGCTGGAAGATATGCCCTCCCAAGAACTGAAGATAATAGAATCACATCAAAGAGAATTTAAAATATGTCTAAACTGTTTAAAGAAATAAAAAAACTATATAAGAATAAAAAAAGAGCAAACCTTTTACAGAACTAACAAGATAGTCTTGAAATTAAATATATAGCTTTGAAACTCAACACTCAGAGAATAGAAGAAAATTCACAAAAAGTGAAAGTAGTAAATATGTACAGACTTAAAAAAAAAGAATATCAACCAAAATGCCCCACAGTCTAAAAAGAAACTGAAGCTTAAACACAGGAGGACAAAATTCAAAAGCTCTGCTATATGTCTTTGAAGAGGGTTGAAAGAACAAAATGTAGGAGATTGGGGAAAGCTATATTTGAAAATACAATGGATAAAATTTATCCTGAATTGGAAGAAAAAGTAGGGACCTTTAAAAAACACATGGATGAGGATAAGTAAAATTAATACTTAGGTATGAGACTACAAAACATGAAAGACAAAGACAGAATTGTTGATACTACTACATAGAAATACAGATCATCCTCTAAGAAATGACAGTTGCCAGAGGCAGGGGATGTGAGGTGGAAGAAATGGAGCTGAGTTTTTTTTTTTTTTAGTTTAAATAAATAGAAATTTTAAAAATCTAATGAAGTAAAATTAATTTAAAGAAGCAAATAATCTAACAATATAACAGTATGAAGGACTAACATATTAGTTAATACAGACAAACCTTGAAAACACTTAAAATGTCAAACAAAAAAAGGAAGTTACAAACTCTCAGATAATACTGATGTACATTTTAAAAGGACACAAAAGAATACCAAAGAGAGAGACAGAGACAGAGAGAGGGGGGAAGAAAGAGAAAGGCTGTGCACCAAACACCCTGTGGTGGCTGCCTGTCGGAAGGAGGACCCACAGAGAGAATGGGCGTAGAACCAGCCTTATTGTCTCAGTGCATCAGTGCACGGATGACCAGTTATCAGTTTTTTTAGAGACTAGAAATTAGCTTCTTATATGAAAGTATAATGTCATTGATGGTCTATTTCATGCAAACATTGATAGCAAGCTGTGCATATATAAAGTCTGAGTACTTAACTGAACTTTGACTAAGTGTATAAAAATATCATGGGCCTCAGTGTCAGCCTTGACCACCATGGGACAGGAAGAGTGGGTCACATGAGGAATGTCGGCAAGACCTGGAAAACCAAGAAGCAGAATAGTCTGAACCAAAATTCTGGGTCAGAATAAGGTTTTTGTTTTAGCTAATCTGGATGTAATGTTTCACCAGCAATTTAAAGAAAGGGATTTGGATGGGATACCTGATAAATACCTGGTATAAATACCTATAACCGCATATAATTATATGTGGTCTGTGGTCTCACAGACCACAGAGTTTACTGTGTCTAAGTGATGTGAGTAAAAGGGGACAAAGTAGTGTCAAACAATTTGCATTTTGAGTTCCTTTTACTTTTACTTAAAACAACCAAAAGTTTTGAGACAATTAAGCCCATTTTAACCCACAACAGCATTTATCATTTGACTGTGAAATGAAGACCCATGAGCTGAGGCTGGGCTGGCTACCCCAGCCAGCTGCCTTGGAGAAGACCCAGGACTGCTCATTCACCTGTGGGCTTATTCCCCGAAGGCAGGCAGGAGCCCAGGAAAGAGCAGCAGAGGAGAGTACCTAGGTGCTCACCCACGTGGCCTGTGGTCTTGTTAGCTGGCCACTGGTTACTCAGCTGTGGTTGTATGCCATCAACTAGTGCAAAGATTTTAGCTGAGATCCTTCTGCACTGAGAAAGGAGGCATTGTACCTTGTGGGGTCTAGTTCAGAGAAGTTGCTCACTAGGAATTAGACTCTACATGTTGCCAGAAGTGCAAGCACTGGGGTGATGTGCTGGAATTAGCTAGTTAAGGGCTAAGGGAACCAGAAGAGTGATGGGCCTTGGGACCAGCTTGGAATTGTCACCTTCGTCAACATCATCTGAGGGGCCACCTCTGCTGCCTCAACTGCCTCAACTGCCTCAAGATTGCAGGGGCAGTTCAGTTTGATTATCAACATAGACGCTGATGTATATATAACCTTGAAGAAGGCAATCTCATCAGGATACCAGAAGTGTAGGGCAGAGAAGGGAGAGAGTAGGGTGGAAGACACAGTGAGCACCTCTCTATGTAAGAGTCCCAGAGGCCCAAGTCAGGTGTCTGTTCAAACGTCACCTCCTCTGACCTCCTTCACTCCTTCTCTCACCTCTTTCTTTACAACTTGTAACACACCCTGTCATTCTTTTCTCTGTGAGCACAGGGGAGTCTTTTTATCCCCCAGCACCAAACCTCTGATCTTGGAACACAGGGGCTCATAATAAAGATTTGTTGGATGAATCAACGACCTTTTAAGTTAGGAAGTAAAATCCAGTATTCCAATTTTGTTACTAAATAAACATGGTAGAAATTGTTTTAGGACAAGAATTTTAATATTTAATAATCAAATATAATGCGAACAATATAAACATTTTTACTTAAGACTATTAAGTTCAATTTCTACCCTAAGATAAAAAAGGCAGCAAGTTTTAATAAAATGAGCTTAAAATATCCACAAATATGGCAGAGATGTTGCTTGACACAGCTCGTCCTTATCCCACTGCTGTTTCAGACTATTAACTGACAAGTCACATATAAAAGACCCATGGAGCATATGCCAGGGAAAAATCAGGAAAGCTATGTTTAAGAAGTCACAGACTCAAACTCCACACCTATTCTTTTTCAAAAGACCTAATTAATGTTGTGGAGGAAGCCACTTCAGTCCTGTAGGCAGACTGACTCTACATGAGGAACACATGACAAAAATGTTTGTTTCAGTCTGGCACATATTTATTTTTCAACTTCAAATATCTACCTCATTTTTCCCATATACTTGAATAGGAATTGATGTGAGCCCCATGGCCTCAACTCTACAGATTTCTATTCATTGTGCTTCACCCAATGATTCATGTCCAGTAAAGAGGGAGAGTGGTTTTTGGCAAAGATATGCTCTTGCCAATCACTACCAACCCCAACACTTGTGTCTGTACACACACCTGCTCTCTCTCATCTGTTGTTTTTGCATTGTATTGTTATATTGGGGTAGATATGGATAGTCTCAGGCAGCCTCTTCAAAAAGAGATGGTGAGGTGGGGAAGATATTTAGCACAGTAGTTTTCAAGAGCCTCTTGTTCTTGTGGGCAACAGCGTCATAATCACCTGGGATTTATTAGACATACAAAGCCTCAGGCCCCACCCTAGACCTCCTGAACCAGAAGGTCTGAGGGCAGGCCCAGCTACCTGTGCTGTATAGGCCTCTAGTGATTCTGATTCTCACTCAAATTTGAAAAGGACTGTACTAGAAGAGCAAATCTTTGAGCAACGGCTACTTTCAGAATTAAGGGATCTCATGTTCTCTTAAGGTGAAAGCCTACCTTCTCACCCAGGTCAGCACACACGAGGTGTATGAGCTGTGCTCTCCCTGCTGCACCAGGGCTGGGCACTTCTGACTGACTCCAAAGCCAGCATTCTTCTAAAGAGGGCCCAGGCAAGCATGACTGATTGATCAGAGTGGGCCAGGACAATATTGCTTCCTTGACACCTAACAAAGACTCTCCTCTGCCAACCTTTTTGACTAGGCCTTGTCCTTAGGTTCTGTCATTGGCCTGTCAGACCCAGTTTTAACAAGAATTCTGCTAAACTGGTTTAGGGAGGGTCCCCATCTTTAATATCTGGCCAAATTCCTCATCCCCCACCTTGATGTCTAAGCCTTTTGCCTGCCTTTAGAAAGAATTCTGTTAGACCAGTTTTGTAGGAATCCTCCTGTTACCAAACAGCGGCTGGCATCTGCTGCCCACCAACCCCCTCTAAGCCACAATGGCAAACACAAGGACCACAGGCCAAATCCCACCCTCCACCTTGTTTTATCCAGCCAGGCACCTAGTTTCTACCTGGCAGCAGCACCAAGCTCCTTACCCCTAGTTAAGGAGCAGTTACATTCATACAGTCCTAAAATTATATTCGGCCCTTTGACAGCAACCATGAGGCTGATGTGGCCCCAGGTGAAAATGAGTTTGACACCCCTGCTCTAGGCAAAATTCCAGAGGCAAAAGTTTGGCGATAAAGAAAAGGTGTCTTTATTCAAAGCTTTACAAGTTTGGAATAACAGCTTTTCATTTGCACCAATCACTTATGCCTATCAATGAAGGCTAAACTTTTTAACACCTGAGTTCTCCAATCATTCCCTCTGTTAGTTTTTAATTATCTTATTTGTATAGGATTAGTTTACAAACTAGAACAACATAAGATACAAAAGCTACACAATTTTAGAAGAACGGCAGGCTTCTGCCTCAGAGGTTGTCCACTCTGGAACACCCAAAGAATAACCCTACCACCCTCTGCAGGCCAACCTGATCCTGGGCTGTGCCCAGAATGCCTTCCCATCCAAAACATTATCCACTGGGAAATGCAGGCAGCTACAGCACGATCATCCAGGCATCCTTGAGGAAGAAGAGCCAGAGAGCCAGAGACAGCCAGTGCCCGCCTGTCCTTTTATTTCAACTCCTCTTGTCCCTACCATATGTTCTGGAGGCATTCAGCCTCTCGGCCAATCCGGTCCCTGACTGTTTACCCTTGCCTTGGGCAATCTCCTCCTATGGCTGCTCCCTACTTCTCCCCAGTGATCTGATTAGATCTCTCTGTACTCCTGCTGTCTCTTAGTAATTTTCTACCCACTGCCTTCTCATTCTGCTCATTGGCTATAAATCCCACCTTTTTCACTGTGTTAGGAGTTGAGCTCAGTTTTATTGAAACCTCTCTCCCCTATTGCAATAGTTCTGAATAAAATCTGCCTTCATCATAGAGACAGCTTAGCTATGACAAAGTGGAATAGAGAAACTGAGACAGATAGTTAAGCGGCCAAGCAGTTTACAGCCGTCTAATGAATCACAACATGCTATCTTCAGAAACCAAGGACACTTAGAAGTAAATGGTTTACACTTCTCTTTCCCAGCCAGAGGGCTAATAGCTTAAATCACCCTACTAAGGGAGATGGATAGCAAAATCCAGTTAGTGCAATTTGTGCCAACCACATCCAAGGACATCTAAAATAGGATTTAGTGCTCACAAAGAATTGCATGGAAATTATTTAGGAAAAAAATTCAGGCACTTGATGATGGCGGTGAGAACTTGATATGTAAGTGGAACATGGGTCACTGGGTTTAGAAATTAACCACATCCAAGATGAAGTTAAGGGAATAAATCTCATTTTGGCACATCGGCATAAAACTAATGAATATTTTATTGAGATTCTCCCCTGAGACATCCCCTAAAAAACCTCAAAACAAAGGTCTCAGAGCATGCCGTCCCTCCTGGGAGTGCACCCAGGCCTTTCCCTTCGCCACTGTCCCCCCCAGGCATGCGTCTCCTAAACTCTAAGGCTCCCCACTAGACTTGCCATCAGAGGAGCAACAAGTAGCTGCAGCTCATCCCAGGGTAACCCCCTGAATGTGTCTCCAAGGCCCCCCTTTTCTCTGACTTTCCAGTGAAGAAGCAGCCCCACCTTGGCTCTTTGCTTTCCCATAACATTTCTAGAGAGCCAAAGCAGCCTAGCCTAGACTCTTCTGTTGCTTCCTCTACGCTAAGCCCTTCCTGTTTATCTGACCCCAGCATTAATAAACACACTCCCAAAATCACCTGGACTCATATTGTGAAATCTTCCCTGCATGAAGTCAAGAACCAACACACTCCAGGCTGGCCCTAGGCAGACCCTCTGAAGGATGCGTCCCCTTTCCAGTAACACCACCTTTAACTAGTGTCCAGTTGTTTCTTTTTGGCGCACCTTAGCCAATGGTAAATGAAAAAAAAAAATCTCTTAGGAGACATATGTTATCTGTTACCTGATATTATAGGCCAGGCTAGAAAGTGAACTTCAAACAATGTGATGACAAAAATTGAATTTCACAGAGGCCCATCTCTCATAGCCCAAGTCCCTTCTGTATACAAATTTTAAAATACTATAACTGCCTACTGTTTTTTCACATTTTTTCTGTATATGATGACTTGTAAACTCACATGTAGCTACAGATAAAAAGCCTGTTTGCTTAAAGGATTCTAGGAGCTAACCTCAATGGAAGCAAACTCCAGCCTTTGGTCATTTTGGATTCAGGAGATTTGCTCACCTTCCATGGATAAAAAAGACTATCACTTGGCCAGGTTCCAGATGGTTACGGGAGCAGACTTGCACGTGGCACCCTCCACGAGAGCGCACAACCCCTTCTGGTATCCTTTGTTCTGTGTATCTCTTCCCCACTCATAAAAACCCCTGCCTCTCTGAGATGTCAAGATGGTCTTTGTGATGAGAGTCCCCCATTGTGTCAGGCTCCCAGCTTTTAAATAAACCATTTTTTTCCTTCCATCAGCCCCTGTCTCTTGACTATTGGCTTTCAAGCAACTGGCAGCCAAACCTGAGTTCCATATCAATCCCAACTGCAATCAGAAAAAATAAAAATTGACATAAAATGTACTAAAGGCTCAGAAGTTCCTGTAAGGAAATATTTTCCTTACACTTAGTAAAGTCACCAATGGCCTCCTAATTTCTAAACCTAGTGACTCATGTTCCACTTAAATATCAAATTCTCACCACCATCATCAAGTGCCTGAATTTTTTTCCTAAATAATTTCCATGCAATTCTTTGTGAGCACTAAATCCTATTTTGAAATACATTTATGAATTTACATATTTCTCAGAAAACCTGATTTCTTTTATAGCACAGTCTATACAAAAGGAAAACAACTTCAAATTTTTAATGATGAAATTTAATTTGAAGAATACAAGAGAAAGAAAGGAAAAAGGTCTTTGTAAGGATCTCGATGGAGGCAAACGACATTTGACTTTCTGAGAAAGGGAATGTGCTGCCCTGGACTGAAATACAATTTCCATACTTCACATCTTCTACTTTTCCCTGTAATAGTTACACACATTTTAAAGAATAATAACAACATAAAGCTATTTTCCCCTTTCAAAATTAAAAATAAATTCCAGTGTGTTTTGAAATTAATTTCAAAGTGTGGAGTGAATTTTGCCAATAGGTATTTTTGCATATGCATCAGGTATTTCATTAGAATTTTTTGTAACTTGGGTGGAAATAAAGTGATTTTTCTTTCTGAAGTTTAGGAAAGAATAAGCACCATTCTCTGGTGAGCTAGCTAGAAAGTGTTTCTGATAGATTTGTCTCCATCTGACAGTCTTGAGAACAACTCCGAGCTAGGAAGAAAGTTGCACTTCTAATATGGCAGGTTAAGCACTTCTGGTTACGGGTAAGAGAGTGAGCAAAGTGCAGAAAAGAGTGGCTGGGGAATAGTACTGGGGGTTCAACAGCAAAAATCCATATGCTGGTGGGAGGAGGTGATTGCTTTGGGCCTGCCTTGTCCTGGCCTGGTCCCACGCCCACAGACACAAATGCAGGGTGCCCTCCTCAACCCACACATGCTTCAGAGTATTTGACCAACAATGTCCTCTCCCTCCATCACCCAAAGCTATAGTGGTAATATGTGATGCTTCTTTACATTGTAATCTCATCAGCTGCTGCAGTGACCAGCACACAATAGATGGAAAACACATGATTAGTAACTGAAAGATTAACCAACTTCCAGGTCTGACCTCCAGGGTCTCTGAGCTCCAGACCACTCATCACAGAAATGGTCTGGAACAGAAATATTTCTGCCCTGGAAATATTTCTATTCTGTGTCTTATTTCCTCCCCCAGTAGCAAAAGTGATCAATTAGTTAGTAATGACATTCTAGCTAGCTAATTTGCTACTCTTTTCAGGTATCATATTGTCTAAATTCAGTTCAAACCTGCAGGTATATTTTGGATAAGGATGGCCTGTTTATGTCCCTGAAAAGACACTTGGAGGTAGTTGCGTTGCGACTGTTCAAGGCTGGGCAGGTCCATAGTATTTGCACAGATGGAATAATATTCACAGAGCTGTTGGGATGCCTGGCATGCCTTTATTCATGGGTGGGTGAGCCACACATGCTGCAAGCTACATGTCTCCCTGCATGTCACACGTCGTGGCCCTTGCTCCCCAGAGCGGCACCCATCATGGCACCCAGCAGGGAGTCCCTACTTTCTTAAATACTAAAGGAGAACAAAGCTGGAAAAATGCCAGAACAACATAATTCTGCGCATGTGAGCCCACTTCATGTTATGGGAACAGTTTATCGGACCCAGCATCAAGGCTATGAGAATACTGGTTATCACACCCCTCCAAGGCTATGGGGGCACTGCTTCCCTGTTACCCAGACACCGTGGATGAGGAAGCCAGACTGCCTCCACTTACCCTAAGCAGTGACCCTGAAAATAACAGCAGCGCTCCTGGAAATAACAGCAGCAGAGAATTCTCCTGGCAGAAAGGACTCCGAGACACCTGTTTCTCTGGATGCAAATGCAAAACGCTACCCACAGGGGAAAAATGTTTACAGTAGTCAGAACGTCCAGGCTGTCTTGGTATGTCCACAGGGTGGAAGAGTCTTATTGGGGAGGCCCACTGTTTTGCAGCCTCTCTCCTTTCCAAGATAGACATCTTTTACCTCTGCATCTTAATGCCTCGTGTATCTGGAGCAGTGGAGAGAGGGAGGCAATTCATTGATTCAGGAAATATCTTACACACAAAATTACTATAGTGTGTGTAATGTTGTGGGGTGTTGGGTAACTAGGGCAGAGTGCTATTCCGTTTCTTGTGTGCATGTATGTGTAGCTAATCATCCAGAAGCTGCCTCAGCAAAAGCTGTCAAGAGTGTAAGACGCATGGTAAGTTCTGTGTGTGCTGCAACTGAAAGGCATATGACGATGATGTCAATGGACGAGATACAGAGGAGAAGCTACACACACAGAGTTAGACCGTCTGCCCTTGAGGGGCACAGGCGCCGACGATGCAAGGAGGCACCTCTCAGTACTTTGAACTAAGTGGGAATTGGCATGAATTCATTCAAATGAATTAACGTTTTAGTCATTTGTAGCAACAAACTCAATGTAAGATAACCCAAATTCTCAACAAAAACAGGTAGCCATCACATTTCCTACTAATAAACAATGAGAATTAGCTCATTTTTCCTTTTTTCATGGCATTATAAACTATATTTGCATTCTAAGTGAATGAATGTTCTAGGGAATGCAAACTCAACAACAAAGACTGAACTAAACACAGAAAAAGGGTTTGTCAAATATTCCTTTATCCCCCCTCCCAAATAAGCTTAAAGCACTCCAACAAGAAACAAAATTAAGCAACAATCTTGCTAGAGGTCATTATAGAACTCACTTCTGAAAATCCTATAAATTTTCCATAAGATGACAGCGATGTTATCTATATAATGTCTTATATGTATATTAGGAAAGAGTAATTATTAGCAAATGTAAGTGTCCTATGTATAGTTGTGATTTTAAATTTAGTTTTTAGTTAGCATAAGAAAGATCCTGTACCCTTTCAGGGAAAACAATTAAATATTTGATTCAAGGAAAATAAAAACAGGAAAAAGGAAATAAAATTTTAAAATTAAAAACATTAGAACCCTGAAAATAGTAAAATACATAGAGCCCAAAGCTGATTATATTTCAATCTTATTAAAATAAAATTTCTAACAAAACTAAGTTTAAAAAATAACAAAACATAAACACCAAAAAAAATTAGAGACAAGAAAGGACCTTAACTGACCAAGAAGTGACAAAGAATTAACAGCTGGCCATTCTGTGGCTAAGTTACCAAACCACATGTGAAAGAGAGTGAAAACTCAGGCGATCTGTCATACAGTCACTGGTGCTGGCCGCCCAATGGGAGGTGTGTGTAGAAGTCTCTCCAAGGGGCACAATTGCAGGATATGGCAAATAAACAGAGGCACCTTGTATTCCTGGGCTCCTCTGCAAAGACAGAAGTTGCAGGACAGTTATCAGTGTCCTGTGTATTTTACAGTTATTGAAGCACTTTTGATTATGTTATTTTATAATTTTAAAAAGAGCAACTGGGAGGTAGGTATTATTAGCCCCATCCCATTTTACAGTTATGGGAACTCAGGATCACAGCGAGAACATAGGACACCCAAGGACACCTGCATGGCAAACGGCAGAGGCAGGACTTGAATCAGAGTCCATACCCTCTGTTCTTTCAGGTTCACAGCAAGTCTCCACTTGACCTCATCGGTTCTTGGAAACTGTGACTTTAAGAGAAATGATGAAACCAGTTTTACCCTAGGGTAATAATCTAAACAAGAGTTAAGTTCCTACAGCATATTTCTGGTCATGAAAAAAACATGAATCTTCTAAATAAAGACCAAAAAAAAAAGAGTATTAATAGTCAATAATTTAGGTAGATTATTAGAACTGGGAGGGAGAGACCAGTTATTTCCAGGGAAAAACATATTTTGCACCAGCAGGTTCTTTCAGATGGGTGGTTCCTCCACAAAGCATTAATCAAACAGATTGATAAGGGGCAGTGAGAAAACAGCCGGCCCAGAATTCTTAAGGAAATCCTTAAAGCACTGTGGCAAATATTTGGCACTGAGTGTCAGCAGTTAAAATCCTTATTGATATGGTAGAGGGCTTAAGAAACCAGTTAGCACCTATTGTAGTGACTCTTAGATTGCTGACTTTTTTACTCTTCATTGGTCTTGAGTGGTAAAACTACAGTATTTTGATGGCATTGGGCCTCATGAGCAAAGGGGAAACTTATCACAGTGGTCTGAGGAAAACTCTCAGCTCAGGGGAAGAATCAAGTCACATTTGTATTGCATCTGTGAGCAAAACATAAGAGAATCTATCACTGACAAGTTTAGTGAGATAACAGAGCCTTCAAAGACAAAAAAAGTCCAAGTTTGAAAATGCTGGCAGAGCTAGGGAGTACAGAAGAATATTAATTCTTCTGAATCATCAGCCATCCACTGCCAGCCTGTCCTTTGAAGCCAAAGGGAAAGGCAACACGTTTTGGTGTTTTGTTTTTTTTTTTGTGGGGAAAGGAGTTGTTGCAGAAAATGACTTAGAGGGTACTCCAGGATTAGAAGCTTTCTGGTGAGTCCCATATGTAAATTAATTAAACAACAGCATGAATCAGGATTTGCCAAACATCTATTACTTAGGATGGTGCATTTGTGCGTGGCGGGGGCCTTAGGTTTGAATTGAGGATTTCCTTTACTAGAATTTTCAGGATGTTATAAAAGAGAAAAATGTACTGACTTGTCAAAAACCTTTCTCAATAAGCTCTAAGTGCTAAACAAGCAGCAAAGTTCTGTGGATTCAGGCCATTCAGAAAGTAATAGCTCTACACTTCGCGGGCTCTACACTTCATGTAATAAAGAAACCTTCATTACATGTCAACTGAGGAATCTATGAGAATAAAGAACATGATGGAAGCTGTAACCAAGACCATAAGTGAGCCAAATGAAGACAGGATGGAAGTGAGGGCAAATATCACATTCCTATAACACAAGGGGTACAACCCAGACACTTCCCATTTTGTCTGTGTGCTAGCCACCATGCAGTTACGCTCACAGTGGCCAACATGTCCATGTAAGTTACTTCAACTCCATAACAAAGCCTGGTTTCTCTTGAAGAGTGGCACACATGCTTCCTCCCTGATTTAGCTCCTGGCTTTCCTCAAGTCCACCAATCCAGTTCCTCCTGAACTGCATGTTGGATAATTTCCACTTGGGTAAAATATCTCCATCTTCTCCCATGCTAGTTTTTACTGGAGAGGACACATCCTCTCATTATATGGTTAATTCTGTTAATGATTTAGTTTCTTCACATTTATTTCTTATTTCAGGCAGATTTTTAAAAAATATAAAAAAGTATTATACCGAAAGCAAATATATAGGCAAATAATCTCAGTGGTTTAATTAGCATTTTATGTAACACATAAACCCTAAAAATTGATTTAAGTTGAAAATCTGGATACATTAATAACTATGAAAAGATTTGAGGAAGTTACTGAAGAAAGAATAATCGAAGGCCCTGGACTCAGAGGTTTGCATAGTCCAGTTCTTTTAAGCTTTCAAAGGATGGATGATTTCCTTCAAATTATAAGTCAGAGTAGAAAAAAATAGGTAATCTTATAAAAGTAGAATAATCTTTATTGTAATAAAAGGAAAGGTACAGGCCAATCTCATTTATTAAAATGCATAAACAAAATTCTAAATAAATGACTAGAAAATAAAATTAACAAGTATATTAAAATAATAACCTGCCATAATCAAGAAGATTTTACCAAGGAAGGAAAGAATAAATTAATATTAGGCAAGCTAATGAAATAAAACATCACTTTGGTAAATCAACTAAGAAGAAAAAAGCTGAATCATCTCCACAGATATTGAAAAAGCACTCAATATAATTGCTAACATTGCTGATTTAAATAAATTCTACATATTGGCCAGGTCTGCAGCCATCTGAAGGCTAGATTGGGGCCAGAGTATCTGCTTCCAAAGAGGCTGTTCACCTGCCCAGCACGTTAATGCCGGCTGTCCACAGGAGGCCTCAGGTCCTCACCACTCAAGGGCTGCTTGAAGTGTCCTCACAGCATTGCAGCTGGCTTCCCTCTGAGTGAGCAATCAGAAAAAAGCTCCCACACGGAAACTTCTATACCTTTTGTGAACTAGCCCAGAAGTCACAAAATATCATTTCCCTAATATTCCAATTGGTTACATAGGTCAGCCTTTTCAATATGAGAGGATACTACACAAAGCTCTAACTACCAGAGGCAAGCAACGCTGGGGGCACTTTGGAGGCCTACTATCCCAGGTAGTGCCTCATAAGATAATATAAATAATATCTGTTTTAAGCCATAGACAACTTCAAAGTTAAAATGGAAATACTTGATGAAACTCAGAATAAAGCCAAGATATCTGCTATAGTCTTATTATTTAACATGCTCTAGAAGTTTTAGAAATAGTAGGTAAATTTATTGAAAGAGAAAATGTTTAAGTATTTGCAAACCATATGGTTGTATAAATTGGAAACTCAGTTATGCCAACAGTAACCAGTTAAAGAATGCCTTTCACCATAGCACCAAAAATTAACAAGCATCCAGAAACCTAAACAATAAGGAAACTATACTTCACTGAGAGCTGTGAGAACAGGAAGAGGAAGGCTAGGGAAGGCATAGTGCCAGATACTAAAACTCATCTTAGAAGCACGATTACCAAGCTTGATACTGATGCAAAAGTAAAGAGATACATCAATGTGACAAAATTAATAGCCCAGGAATAGTAGTTAAATATATATAAAAATTCAAAATAACATCACAAATTGGAGAGGGGTTGAAACTTGTTAAAAATATTCTAGGTTAATCGGTTAGAGAGTTGAAAAAACTGAGCTGAAAAATAGGGGACACAGTCCTGGGAATGAAATATCTCCATTCTGAGAGTTTGACAAGACCAAATTTCAAAAGATACAACATCTCCACTCTCAATTTTCCCACATTCTGACCATTCTTTCAAATAAGTAGAAAGTGAATGTGCCTGGTATGAAGTTTTCTCCGCTGTTTCCCACACTTTTTCTTATAAGGTAACTTTAATAGTAACCAAGTTTTCAGGAAAACCCACTTACTTCCCTTTTGGACGGGACCTAATACCAGGAAATGAGACAAGCTATTTTAACCTCAACAACGTTACTTGTAAAGATTCAGAAATCTATCTGGATCAGCCTTTTGGAACTTTCACAGACTTTGAAATTGTTCGTTCACCAAATTAAAACTTTTCCTTGTTTGGTCTCTAGCTTATCCCACCCAAGTGGTTCACAAGAGTGAACAGTGGAAACTGGGGAGGCACTAATGTCAGGCTTGTTTTGATTGGGGCCTTTTTCAGTATTTTGAAATATCTACAGCCAAAAGACTCAGAATGTGTGTATACGTATAAAGATTGTCTAACCATAAGGCAATGAATGGGACACATTACACTCTTGAAAGTAAGCCTTGCTCTGATGAGTTACTGCCTAGAGCTTCAACTTCCCTGATGGAAACCAGTCCTCTCACCCTGTCAGAGGAAAGGATCAAATTTGAAAATAAACATCTTTGAATGTGAACCAAAAGCAGAAATACTCAATAACGTGTTCATGGCTTGATCTGACTTGAATGGATTATTTTAGCTTGCAGTTTAGGAATGCTGAGTAAATTCACTATGGCTCCCGGTGCCCGAGTAGCTGATTCAAATCCCTTCCCACCCAGAGCCCAGACTTTGAGCCCTTCCTTCTCTGTCTACTTTCTATCTTTGTTTTATATCAGAATTGCCTAGAAATTTTCTCAAAAGTACAGAGGCCTGGGCTCCAGTCTGATTCTAACAGACTCCCCCAAGAGATTGTAACATGAACTAAGGTTGACAATCACTGTTTTAAGTCATTGTTTTTGGAATGCTCCCTGGGAATTTTTTTTTTTTTTTGGTCCAATTTGTATGCCACCAATATCTCTGATTTTAAACTAGTAAAATTCAGTAATTATAGATTTATAAAATGTTTTATATGTGTTATTGGAATGTATATCTTCTATATACATTTCTGGTATACAATATGCTCGTATTCATGAAGTTGTCGCAATTTTTGGTAAGTAAGTGAATTATTCTCCCCAGCCTTCACACTCACTATAAGACTCAATACAAACACGGCTGATACTTAGATACAATTTATGTACCAGGCACAGTTTAGACACTTTATATCTACACTCATTCAATATTCACAATATCCTATGAGTTAAGTTTCCCTGTTTTCAAACAGGAATACTGGTCCACAGTGAAGTTCAGTTGCTTACCCAAGGTCATATAGCAGAGCCATATTTGAGTCCAAGTTTTCTGGCTTTTATCTGGTATATTATTCTGCTTCTTCTGCTTCATATTTTGTGTCTTTCTTAAAACTTTTTCAAAGCACAAGATGCAGAATAACTTTAATAATAAAGATAGAATGAATGTGTATTAGTCTTCTTAGCTTGTGAGCAAACTATAACACAACTTCCTTTTCTTTTCTCCACAGTTAAACCAATCAGTTAAGATTAAAATTATACAGACAGATAAATAATCTAATTATGAATCATGTAGGCTTTTGTCAGAGATTAAGAGTCCCTTGAAACTTCTAACCATTCTATGGTGTGGTCAGAGATGGCTTTGATGGTGTAGGTTTAGACAATAGACACTTTTATGTGTCATTGTTTAAACCATTGAGTTTTTTAAAGAATCAAATTATTGTAATCACATATTGAGTCCCTTCCTCCTATGTGAAGAGAAAAAAAAGCAAGTGAAGAAACAGAGACCAATAACCAGTCAGACATAAAACCTGCAGTAACCCCCATGCCTCATGAACACTTACACAGCACCGAGGGCACCTCTTAGGTGTTTCCAGGAACACAAATAGTCAGGAAACGTTCTAACCAGCAAAGCTCTGAAATCCTGGTTGATTGGAAGCAATGTTCCAGAGTCTGCACAAGCAGAGTCTCTCTGTCTTGCCACAAACCACATGGTGAATCCCTTCTCACTGACGCATTGCACCCCTCTGAACTGCCTGGACAGTAAGACAGGACAGAACACATACCTGAGGAAGGGCTCGGTAAGGCTTGTGAGAAGGATGGTGCTGGAAATGAGCTTCGGTAAAATGAAAACCCATCACATTTCTTTTAGGCAGAACCTAAGACTGTTTGCATTAGCCTTTAATTAACTTGATACCTAGAGGTAAATTACCTTCCCTCTGTACTCTTCATCAGAAATAAAATAGAACCTCTACCGGGAATTAGTGATGACGTGTACTTAACTATTTCAGTGTGGTGCTGCTTACTAAATTATCTTTACTCCAACAATGACACCTATTAGATACTCTGACGCTTTAGGTAATTCTTCAGACAATAATACCCAAGTTACAGGTTTAATAGCTGAACAGAAAAAAACTAGCAGCCTGAAGGCTTAGCTTTGCTAAACTTAAAAATGTAAGTCTATATAGCTAATATCTCCATGAGTTTTTTTCCGTTCCTTTATTTGTTAAATATTTGTTCTATGAGACTTTGGTGCACTGGATATATTTTCAAATTTCCCTTTGAAAGTGTACTATTTACACTTATAAAACAATTTTATATAAATATAAATTAAGCCTGTTTTCCCTACACGTGAGAAGCTGCTGTGTTTCCTAATATTTTAACCAATGACTAAAACTATAGCTCGAATTATAAGATAAAAAATGAGAAATCATAAAACTAGAAATAACCTTTTAGCAACCTAGTGTATGAAGAATAATAAGAACATTTTACACTTTTTGTAAGTGACCCCAGAAACCTACTTACATCAACATGGAAAATGCTTCCCTGAATTTCTGACTAATGTTGCACATATCTCTGGAGACAGTGATACTAACAATTAATAAAACAGACAGCAAAGTTGTGTTTTTTTTAAAGTTCTGGCATCTTAGCTTTTTCAAATGCTGAAATTAATCTGAGGATTAATGATAAAGCAGGTTTGTGAAGCAGTTTTAGCTTGCACATTTTGCAGGATAGAATTAAAGAGAGACACTAATCTCCAAAATGGGAAAAAGGAGTCAAAAACAGAGCCATCGTAAATTCACTGAGGCCTGTATGCTTAGCTTGCAGAATGGCCTAACATCTGGGACTTCCTTGCCATTGGCCTGAATTTATTGGCTTGTTGGAGTTCTACAGTTGGTGCATAAAGTATGTCACCATCACTTAGACAGTACCAGTTATTGTTTTATATTTATTCACAAACTTTAAATGTCACTGCAAACCCACAAAGGTTGTCACCAGCCCTGCCACCTCAGAGCCAGTGCTCATCAGGGCACCAGCATCATATGTTGTCCTCATCTCATAAGCTCTGTGACTGTAGGAACCACGCAGAAAAAGTAATAATGAACTTCAGTCTTCACTTTGCTTTAGAAGATGTATAATGCACGAGTCCTGTAGGAAATAGGTTGGCCATTTCAAGTTCACGAGAATGCATGAGCCTGAAAGTTACCAAAAATGGGAAATAAATTTCTTTAAGGAGGTTTCTATTATAAAGTTGAATGACTACTTGTCTCAAACTGAAGAAAGTTTAAAATATGTTTTGAGTGTAGAATGGTAGTGACAGCCAGATCTCTATGAAATGGTGCATTTTAATCTGGGGAAGGCGTTTGAAGGTCTACCATTGAGTAGAGCTGGCGGAACACGTGGACAGTCCCTCGACAGTTCTCTGATCCCACAGTCCTGGTCTGCTCACCCCTGCATAAGTCTGATATGGGCTGTGGTTTCCTCTTTCTTCCAGTTTCTCATTTACATGGCTATCCCACAGCCTGCTGTCAGGAAAATACTCCCAAAACAGCATTTATTAAATGTTCTTCAAGCAGCTCAATAATGTACAGTGTCCTCAGCCGCTCTTTCAGAGTTCTCCATTATCTTCCCTGCTCCACAAGCAATAACATCTCAGGACACTGCCCTTGGAGAAGAACCATCCATTCAGGTCAGCTGGTTCATTTTGTGGTGCACCAACCTGGTCATCCTAGCCTTACCGGTTTCCTGTGCCTGTGCTGGTGTATTGCCGCTTCCTCATCCCAGAGGACCACATTTTTCTCCAGCCTCCATCCAGGCCTTGCTCTCTCTCAGGCCACAGCGCACCTTCTCCAGACTTCTGCATCTCAGTTAACCTCACCTTTCTCTGAACATCCCTTACCTTTGCAGCCCAAACCTAACACCCAATCCTCTTATGGCTTCAGGTGGCTTAGTTATTTGTTACATCCCACAGAGCAGTAACTGTTCCTCACAAACCCTCTGTGCCTTTCACAGCTCAAGTATGAGGCTGAAACAGAGGAAATGCAAAGTCCCTGTTGACCAATGCCCTGGTCTAATACCACATATCCATCAGTCAGTAAGCCTGTCGGCTTTGAAACTTCATGTCCATAAAGAATTAAATAATTTCTAATCAATACTATGTGTGCTGTATTCTATAAAACCTTTTCTGCAAAATGAAGACAGCTTGAATTTGCGAGGATGGCCATCATGTACATCCTCAAATCCTCAAGCCTTACAGAAACTCCTCCCCTTCAACATCTATGTTAAAATAGTCTGACACCTGTCCCACAAATGATGGAAAACAGAATGTTGTCACCAGTGTTTCCAAGGGTTCTAAAGGCAATTACGTTTGTTTAAGTGATACCGTATTCTTATTTTTTCCCTCTGTAGAATTTCCTATTTCATTTGTGTTTCTCTGCTTGCAGTTAGTACTTGGTTTTCATTTTATACTAATATAAATGAGCATCGTTTCCCTTTCTTGATTCCTACAAATGTTACTTATTGCTTACACTAAAAGGGCTTTTTGCTTTCGGTTTTGTTTTTGTTTTTCTCTAGAGGAAGACAAGAGAATATCATCTCAGAGCACAGGAAATCATTTGAAACTGAACTTCGGTCTTTGAGAGCTCTAAGCCATCCCCACCATTCTTACCATTTGCACCTCTGGAAAGTTTTGGTGGTTGACTTTTACCCTCATTCCTCTGTCCTTCACAAGCTTGTTGTCCCTTTTCCTCTCTTCATGTCTCCTCCTTCACAGGCTGCTCCTGAAACCCTGAAATCCCACACCCTTATCCTCTCTTTTTTCCTAACCTACCCTGACCATGTTCCTGTGGCACAGTGGAGAAAGTCATATAGTGTTCAACACCACTCTCTCCTCAAGATGAATGCTTCCATCAGAATGGAAAGATTGTTTCATCTTAATACAGAAACAATGCAACAACCTTTTATATTTTTAAAGGTGAAATTACTATATATGTTATATTATTTTGCTGATTCTTTTCTCTGTATTTTTTTATTATTTTAGGTGCATGCAGCTAGTGGGCAATTACCTATTTGCAGAGTTGGATTGTCCAACCAAAATTTCATTCATATAAATGTTCAATATTTTCACTTAAGCTTGCATCTTCCTGCAAATTAGCACAGGGATTTTTCTCCAACTTTCAAATGCACTGAGTAATGAAAATTTAACTTTAAAATATTAATTGTGAGGTATTGGGGGGAAAGGTTTTTGATAATGAGGTTTGTTTCCTCTTGAATCATCGGTCATTTAAGAGGTGGATCATTGTTCATCCTACAATCTAATATGTTTTCTTGACTAATTAGAAAACCTGTAGATCTCCTTGGTAGTTAGGTGGAGGAAAAGGAAGGAAAAGCTGTTCTTCACTATTAATCAAGAGGTGTTGTAGAACCCTTTGAAGCTTGCAATGCAGGATGACCATCTCAGTCACTGTTTACTCTTCAGTAGAGTTGGAAGCAGAATCAGATAGTAGAAGGGCTTGGGAAAACCACCAGGGATTAATTAATATCAGTCAGGTATTGAGTGGAAGGTTTCAGAGTTGGGGGCCAGAATCAAGCTGGAACAGGCACCTGAGGAGTGGAGGATGAAAGAAAAAGTAGGGCACTGAACGACGTACTAACACTTGCAGGGTCCAGAACTAGGGTATGAATGTAGGCCCTCCCCGTAAGTCTACATACTTCAAAGCTGTAATAAATCAAGATAACAAAGTATTAAGTGAAGGATGTTTTATCCTCCTACCTTAACAAACACACCTTGCTAACATCTTGGAAGGCCAGATTTGAGTTGAAAATTCTCAAACCCCTCAGTCTTCTCCCCACGTCACAGCAGAACAGAGAGCTCTCCAGTGCCGGCCCTCTTTCCTCACCCTGTATCAGTTCAGAAGGTTGGCGAGGCTTTCCCACCTGCCTGGGATTAACCCAGCTCTCATACCCAAAAATCATCCACACCCCTTGCAACTAACTGGCCACCTCTCAGCCGTCTAGACTTGCTGGTCTGTCACAGGTAATACCTACCTCAGGAAGACAGGCTGAATGGTGAAGTGCACAGATCTTTGGTAGCAGGCTTGGGGCTGTTTGACAGGGGATTCTGAGGTACTATGTACTGGAGTACGGGGTAAAAGGGGATCATATTTCCTAGACTCAGAGCCCACCTGCTTTAATAGAATATGGCAGAGGCTGAGAAAGTCCAAAACAAGAGTACCAGGCCCAGGACTGGGACCCCTCTTGCCAAAATTTAATGGCAGTTTTGACAAGAGGAATGTCTGCCTACCAGTCAGGAAAACTAGGAAAGCCTAGGTGAGTCAAAGGAACTAAGTATCAAGGTATTGCACGAAGCAGAGGTGCAGGTGAAATCCCCTGGAAGACATACAACCCAAGGGTGACACCACCCATGTTTACCTCCAGTTGGTTACTCTCATCTATACTCTAGTTACTTTTTTAGTCAGGATCATAAGTATTGCAGCTTTGAAAATTCATCACTAATTCTTTATCCCCCAAACCTCTCTTTCTTACAAGGCCCTTACCTTTGAAAGAGTGCCTTTCACTGTATTTCCTTAGGAGAACCTTGAGAAATACAATGGCAAGAGGTGACCCGCTGGAGTGAAGGAATTGTCTCAAAGAAGATGCAGGCCATATTGACAACCATGAAAGATCTATAGGACACACAAGCATTCTCTGAAGAGCCTCAAACATTATTGGGAAGAAGAGCTCCTAAGAAGGCTGGTTGGTCTTCCTGTAGTTGTGCAGAAAGGAGGCTCAATGAACGTTGGTTTGGCATTAACAGGAAGAATGCCATCAAACATCTGGGAACAACACTAAATGATGGCAAAGGCATGGAGTAACAAGAACCTTCAGACCTTACTGGTGAGGACATAAATTGATCTGGCCATTTTGGGAAATAGTGTGATATTATTTAGTAAAGCTGTACACACAGAATCTCTATAACCCACCAATTCTACTCCTGGTATATATCCCACGATAATGTGCACTTATGTGCACCAAGAGCATGTATAAGGATGTTCATAGTAATATTGCTAGTGTGAGACATAAACAGGAAACAACCATAATATCATTTAGTATTAGATTAGATAAATAAAGTGCAAATTCATCAGTAAAATACAGTACTGCAAATAAATGAATTATGGCAACACACAACAACATGGGTACAGTTAACAAATGTGCTATTGAGTGAAAGATCAGATATTGTAAGTTTCAATATATACAAAGTTCAATAAGAAGCAAAACTGAATTACATCAACAGAGTCAGGATAGTAGGATAGTGATGATCTTAGGGCAGGAGGGGAGATATAGGTGGGAGGGACAGAAGGATAGTTGCTTGTGCTCCATTTTTTGGTGAGTACATAGGTGTTTCCTATGTGTAATTTATTTAGATAAATTTTACTTTTTGTGCACTTTTCTATGTGTATTATACTTCGATCAAGGTTTTAAAGATTGGGAAATACAAGCTGGTACAAAACTGCATTCTTTTATGTATGTTCACAGTTTTGATTATGAATGTAGTCCATTTTTCCTCACTTCTCTTTTGTAGTAGCAGAAAGGGGTTTGCTCCAAGCAGCAAGAAATGGATCTTATTTTCTCACCCAAATTAGGGTCATATGTTAGAAATGGAAACTCAGAAAATAAACACAGCAATCTATGGTGGCTTTTAAGAGTTGAAAGAAAATATAATCAGAAAAGCTTAGTAAACTCCCATCACAAAGAAGTATCTGCTTTTCTCTGGTTCTTTTCTTTACTGGGTGTCGTCTCTCCTGGTAAGTTTGAGTTTACTGTTAAAGTTTTCAAAACATGAAACTGGATCTCTATAAAACAGAACAAACAACAAAATGAGAGGCCCAAGGCCCAGACTGCTTCCTCTTGTACTTCCCTCCCAGTTATTTATAATTTTGTTAAGGGAAAACTTGGATTCGAAACTAATTAATGTCCCTTCTGAAAAGTCAGGCTGGATGGATTCCCTTCCTTCTCTGTACAAAGGTGCACCAGCAAACAGGCTTGTCAGCTGAAAACCTCTGAGAGCAGAAATCAAAAGTTCTGACCAATGGGACTGGAGGAAATTTTGAAGACAGGAAATTGAATTCTGTTGCTATGGCTAAGTGAATCCTTCAAAATATCAGGGAAAAGGAGGAAGTAGAATTTTAATTGGTTCTAGGAGAGAGCCATAATACATTAAATAATGTTCCTCATCCACATCTTTGCCTGCAGAAATGAAAGTCCTTTTCCTATATGTGGGAATGGAAATGGAAAGAGAAGGCAATTTTAAGGTACTCTGGGATTTGGAGTCACTATGTAACCAGTGATTGTGTGACTCTGCTGATAACTGGGCCAGCAAATAAATGTGAAGCAGTTGAGTGCTCTGGAGTAAAACATATTTGGGTCTTCTTTGGGTTTTAAACCTTGCTCTAGTGTTTAGCTGTGTGACGTTAGTTACTTAATCTTTCTAAGTTTTGGTTTCTTCATTTACCAAATAGACACAATACCAGCACCTACTCTATTTTTCAGACTATAAGACGCACTATTTCCCCACCAAATTTGGGAGGAATAATGGTTGTTAATGCTGCTGTTGAGTTCTGTTTACATTTACCTTGGTATAATATTATGTTATTTATGTTACTAAATATTTTACCATATTTTTTTGCTTCAAAGTTTTTTTTCCTATTTTCCTCCTCTAAAACCCAGGTGTGTCCTATGGTCTGAAAAACACGGTACTTGGGAGGGTGATTATGAGAATTAAATGTATAAACTGTGTAAAGCAATTGGCTCTAGGTGCTGGCACCCAGCACATACTCAGTATGTAGTACCTGTTTGCTAGATCATGCAGCATCTTGGAGATACAATTAGTCTCAAGGCAGAAATCGTGAATGCATAACTGTGAGTGTAGAGCCCTGAGGTCACTCGCAGCCAACATGTTCATAATACAGGCAATGGGTTCACTAAACAAAAGGAGGTGTCTCCTTTAAGGTGCATTGAGAGGAAAACATCTCTGAAATTTCCAGGCAAGGGTTAAAACATGCAGAGCTCTGAACAATAAATCTTTTTTATTTTATTTATCTATTTCTCAGGAAAGAGAGGAAAACTAAGAAGAGTGGGTGGAGAGGTGTCAGAGTAAGTGGTGGAATTTGCAAAGTGGTGACCAGAAAACCTTTGCTGACTCATCTGCTATAAATTATGACATGAGTAACACAGTGAGATTATCTGTGAGGTCTCAGTGTCACAGAGGAAGAAGAGAAACAGCTGGCTCCATGAGAAGGGGACAGCGGAAAAGCAGGAACACCATCCCCCTTATACGAGGTAGCCACTTGGTGCTCACAATTGAGGCAAGCCTTGGTCTTGAGAAGAGGTAGGACTAGAGTTGTACCAACTTAAAAGGGGGCAAGAGGACTGTTTGTGGTGAAAACAAGGATCCCTGCACTGCCACCTGCTGACAGGGAGTACTAACAAATCATCCTTCAACCACTGATGATGAATTTTTTGAGAAGAGCTGTGTGGTGGCCAATCAATCGTAAGTTGGAGTGTGTGCTTTTGCCAAGTTTGCATCCAGGTTGTGCCCAGGGTGATTATGTCACACAGGTACTGGTGCGCATGTTGAAGGTGAAACACTGACCTGAGCTAGAGCTCACTTCCACTCCACCAAGGACGTGTCCTGCTGAGACAGCAGCTGTTCTCCGTGGGGTCCCCCCACCAGCAGCTTCCACAGCCCCCGGACTCGACAGAAATGCAGATGCTCAAGCCCTGTTTTTCCGTTATTAGTTTTACATTTATTTTAAAATTCATATAGGAAATAAAAAGGGGAGTTACAAAACACAAATACAAGAACACCGGATTTCATATTGAACTATGCAGTTACCTTACTGAAGTTCTTTATATCTATCTTTGTGAGGCTTCAAGTTATTCTCTAGCCCCTTTCATTTTTCCTAAAGAATTTCCATTCTTGTCATCTTGTTTACATATATTGGTTGTTGTTGTTTTTTAATTCAGGTTTAGATCGCCTGGATTTTGTTTTTAGGGTTTTTTTGTTTGTTTTTTGCATGACATACTAGCGATGTTTCCGTTGAAATCTGGACAGTCTGAGTATCACGTTATGATATTTGGGATTTTCAAACCTTGTGTCTTAGCTGGTTTCTCTGACACGACCCAGTCAAGAGAAGAGGGGAAAGTTGGTCCTGCTTCATTCCTGCTGCACAAAGAGGTGAGTTGTCTCATTACTGCTGGCAGGAGAGGGGGCAGTTCCCACTCCACACCCTGGATGAGGTTAGAAGTGCCTCCTCACTCCTGCCCTCACACGACCTCCACTCACATCCCGGGAATGGTATCAGTAAACACAGTCACTCTCTACCAGGTCTCCTCTGACACTGCCCTCCCTGTGTGGGAGAAGAGCTTCATTGCTTGTGGGTGGGGTTGGAATTCCAGTCTCCCCAACGTGACCCCGCTGACCCAGAAAGTGTTTGGGACACCAAATTACAGCCTGGCAGGGATGGAAGTCGAGATTCCTCATTCTGCCTTTGCAGGCAAAGCTGGGAGTAGGACCACAGTATTTTCTGTGGGTTTGGCTGGAGTGGAGGAGTTGTTATCTAAGAATTTTTGGTCTCACAAGGCTGCCTCTTTCAATTCCTTTAGCTAAAGAGCAGGCTTCTGGGGGGCTTTTCTGGTCTGTACTCACTGGTGTTTCTGGGTTACCAGCTTTGTTAGCTCCAAGTCTGAACTATATGAGGCAAATGGAAACCCATGGAACTTGCCTGTTTCATTGATTTGGCCCCAAAGTCTCTGGTGGTCAGCCTCTGCAGCTCAGTCTCTCTGTGTGTGGTTGTATATACAATGCTGAGTGTGTTACTGCACTTAACAGGAGGAGTATCTGTTAAGTGCAATAACACACCCTTCCCATCTGTTCCATCTTCCCAAAGCAGAAGTTGTAATCTCATTTTTACTAACATTTCAGAGTTTATCTTTGTAACAAGACAATGTGGATTCAACCTTAGTTTTTTCCAGATATCCACCTAGTTACATGAAACCCACTTTTG
>PVKM010015893.1:0-27418 GCA_004027735.1 Carollia perspicillata | reverse complement strand
AGTCTTCCATGGCCCTGCACTGAGCCTGACCTTTTCAGAACCTTAAACTTGAGACTGTTAAGAGTCTATGAAAATAAAAGTTTCATTTCCACGCTTTCTCCTTCCACAAGGATTGATCTTTTTTTTTGTTTGAACCAATCTGATGAATCTCTGAAATACTACCAAGCCTCAGCACACAGTCTTCTCTTCTGAAACCACAATTTCTTACCTCTGCACTTACAATGGTAGTATTTAGTCCACACCAAATCTAGGCTGTCCTGACCTCAGCCCCAATTGTATGTGTGTGTGTGTGTTTGCACATTTACTGGTTTTGTTACCCAATCACCATATGACTCTCCTACCTGCATTAGCAACCATCCCCATGCTTACTCGATTAATGCTGACTTCAACAAGATAATAAAGCTGATGAGAGCCAAAAACATCTATACTGGCACAAGATTGTATCTCTAGAAATTAACCCTATGCCAGATGCACAGTAGGTGCTCAGCCAATATTTACTGAGTGAATGATTGAAATAATGAATGAAGAAACTTCATTACCAAATTATATGAGTGATTTTGATACTTGGATTCATCGCGATATTTTTCATAATTTGAGATAAGTGAAATGACATACACTTTCATTATAAACATTAAGTGACTTGTGCACATTAAAGATCTGCTCCATGTGTTTCTTTTGCAATATTCAAGAATACTCTGCCAGTTTCAGCAAGTCATTAGAAGAAATCAATATATATGTATTCCTTGACTCTGTATGAACTCCTACCTCAAGGAACACAATTTGTACAAGTGCTGCAGACTAAAAATTTATTGATATTTATACCTTCTTTAATTTTTGTTTCTACGGTTATTTTTAATTAACAAAGATATCAGTCATCACTGTGATTTATGTCTCGGAAAGGTGCTTGCTAGCCATAACCTTTTTGCTGAGAATCGTTCTTTGGGAAAGCCTGCATGGCATCTGGGAGTTGATCCAGATTCTTGCATTATCATTATTTCAGCAGCCTGCTGAGAATTCCACAGGTTGGATCCACTTGGAACAGGGGTTATTACTGAAATCCATCATGAAAAGTGTCAGGGTACAATAACGAAAGCAAGTCAGGAAATTTTTACCCCGTCAGGCATTCCAAAATTACAGTGTTTAAGAGTTCCACTCTTTTTGTATTTACATTTTTTACCATGTGTCTAGGATTTGAAACACCAACACCCGTTGTCTCACTCTTGGCTGCACTCAAGGTACATGGATTTGAAGACCAAATATTTAAGTTTGGGATTGTTGTTTTTTTAAAATCACTCACTGTGGGATCTTTGCCAGCCATTTTGCACTCTTCAACTTTGATTGTAGATGCCGGCCAGAAAACCTGCTCAGAAAGGAAAATAAAGATTGTATAAATCTCACAGTGCATGTGACAACTCAATGTTCTTCATTTACATTACAGTAACAGATTTCTTTAAGGTATTTCTATATTTATTTTTCAATATTCTATCTTTTTATTATATAAACTGAAATTAATATTTTATTTTATTCTCAAACTTATGATTTTATTCCTTCCATCAATTTTTCCTTTAACAAAAACCTTTCAATGTGTGCCATTTACTAATAGTTCAATATTTTATAAAATGAGATCATTATTAATGTGCACAATGTAATGTATAGTTCTTTTTTAATTTATACTACACTTCTCCCAACTGCTTATATCACAATGAATTTACATTTAAATTGCAACCTCAGTTTAATATTATTTTGAGTAAAGCACACAACCAGGCTGGTAGATTTACTTAGAACGGGCCCCTAGGTACATCAACAGTTAAAATAACTGGGATAAAATCCAAGAGATTCCTCCTCTGAAACACTGTACTAGCATTCCAAGTCACTGCAACCTTAGGTCAGGTCTGGTGCTGCTGATTATTTTTTTAATTATCTATTGCCCATGCTTAAAATAACAAGTTCAGAAATCTCCTTGTTGTAATAAATTTATAATTATTCTATTTTTATTTCTTTATACCAGTGAAGCTCAATTTATTTCCTTGTTGCAAAAGAGAATGATAAATATGGGCCACACTTGTTTGAAGAGCAGTGCATTTAATAATTGTGTTCCTTCCAAAGCCTTCTTGGATTACATCAGATGACAAGGAAGGTCCTCATTTAATCTGATCATTTTTTTATGCTATACTCTATACTTCTCTTTTTATCTTCTAAAATGCATATTCACAGAAGTGTTTTCTCATTGAATTTTGGGTTTTACATAAAAGCCACGAAACTAGACAAAGCGAATTGAATTGATTATATTTTCAGTCCATTAAATAAGTAGCGACCTCCTATTATTTATTAGCATGCAGCTAGTGTTTTCTGTTGTTCTAATGAAACAATATAATAGTTTCATTCTATTTGAAAGTTTTAAAGAAAAAAAGCATGTAGGGAGGTCAACATTGCCCTCATGAAAGTACTAAACTCACGCTCAAAGCTTCTTGACTTATATTGTTAATATTCAAGGAAAGAATGTGATCTTTGCTGCCCACATATATCCGGTCTTGATCTTCATCCATTAATAATATCCTATAATCCAAAGGGTGGTGGGACAGACTGAAGTATTCGGATGTCTTCGTTTCTCGAAGCTCTGAAATAGTGCACAACACAGTGAAAATGGAGCACTGTATCTTGGTTCTATGATTCTATTATTTTAATAAAATTTATCTTATAGAAAAACTTGCCAAGAAAGTTAAAGATGCATTTTCATCCTAAAATATAAATTTATTTTAAAATAGAGGTGTGTCCATGGGTATTTTAATTTAATGCCCCTGAAGTGAAACATAAATGTATAAATTCAATGTTAAAGTTTATGGTGCTGATATTTGATTACAAAATTATTCACATTTTGCAAGAGTCTCAATTCCGTTTTATTTTGGCTGTCATCAACTCAAGACTAGTGAAAACGGTCTTGTGAAACACTAGTGAAAAAAAAAAACACACAGTAAAATAGCAGACCGAACAACAAAAAAGCCCAGCAAGCAAACAAACAATGGCAGTGTAAATGCTTTCCATGTCTGTCCTACTGTTTTATTGTTGGACTCACTACATCATTTTAGGATTATTATCTACTGTAAAAATTTACCTTACTTCTTCAACACAATTCTTACCAAATTTATAGAATTTGGTTTAACATACTTTTCTATAAATTATTTGAAAAGAAATATATTTTTCCCATTAGACCTCATTCAGAATGCAATGCCATTTAAATGTTTATGTATATATTACAAGGGAAAATAATGAACTGTCAGATGTTCTGAGTGTTTGGATTTCAATTTGCCAGTGATCAGTGACTCATGTTCATTTAACTTCTTTTACATAAAATGTGTGCCTGTATACCTGAACTTTGAAGATAATGAATGCACTATGACAATACAAAAATCAGGAACAGTTATAGCACATTCAATTTTCTTTCCAGTCAAAATGCTCTTTTGCACAACTTCAGACTTTTCCATTCAAATAGTCAGGTTTTCTTTGTTCTTTAGATTATGACATTAAGAGAGTGAAAAACTGTACACGAGTTTGCTGTCTGGGATTGCTGTTCCAATGATGAACTATTTCTTTCAGTCATGGAATCACAACTACCTTTCTAGAAATTCTGATAGGGCTGCGATTTGACTTAAACCAAAACTGGAAATTGTTAACAATTCTTGTGAAAGGCCATGAATTACATTCTGTGAGCACTTGGGCCACATCTTATATGTGAAGATGGAGAAGTCACACATTTAACCCATTTTCTAGGCACACTGGTTCAAAAGGTCTGCCATAACATCCTTCAGGTAGTTTCATATCTAGCCGATAATCTGAAAATGCCATGAGCAAAACATAGTGATTATGAAGCCAGGCTGTGGAGTCTAACTTCCTATGACATTGCACAAGTCACCTAACTTCTCCGTGCTGTAATTTCTTCATTTTTAAGAAACAACAGTAAGTACCTTCTGCCAAGAGTTTTCACATAAATTAATTGATTTTATACATGTAAATATTTGAAATGATTGGCAGAGAAAGTATTCAACAAACTCTAATTATTACTGTTAGTATTATCAAGTTTTAATCATTAGTTGTAAGAAGGAGACATAAAATTAGATAAAGTATATATTTTCCTATTTTTTCCTTGTTTTTCCAATTTAAGGATCTAGATCCCTAAACTGACTAACACATGGCCTTCAAATATATGCTCTAATATCCTTGCCATATGATGATAAAGTACAGAACTTTTTATGGAAAGGAATTATTAAAAAGTTAGAAAAAATATTTCAGAAGAATCTTCAGATGTCAGTCATGAAAGTATACAAGAACAAAAGACATTGAAAGATCACTGAAACAAGAGACTAGACCACAGATCTCTGGAAGCAGGGGGTTTGAGCTGTGAGCGCTGTGCAGACCTGCCAGCCCAGTTACCGAGCCTTGCCAGGTAACACAGACAGGTGATGCTGGTGGCGGTAGTTGTGCCCCTGGCCCAGAAACTGGAACAGCTTCCTTTGGGAGGAGAGCTGGAAAGTGAGGTGGGATGTCATCATGAAAAATGTCAGCCCCTGCTAGACCAGAGGTTATTACTGAAATAGGAAAAAATCCAAGAGCCCAGAACATGAGAGTGAATGTAGAATCTAACAAATGCCCCTCAAAAGCTGTATAAGTCACAGGTTTTCTTGACTTTGCCTAAAAATCCAGGGTATTTTTAGAAACTTGCTTTTTTCAACCTATGGAGCAGATTCATGATTGTGTAATTTTTCTATAAAGCATCAGGTAGATTATAGCTTACATTACAGAATAGATAGTCACTAAATACTTCTTCAATAAATGACTCTCCAGTAAAATACACAGACTAAAGAAGTAAAATGTGACTGAGTTCGAGGCCTGGGGACCAGCCACTGCAGTCAGAATCCTGGCTCTGCTATTTCATTTCTATGTGGACTTGGCAAGTGTCTTTATCCCTCTGCTCCAGTGTCTTCATTAGTAAGGTCAGGATGGTAACACTCCCCACATCACAGAGGTGTTGTGAGGTACAATGGTTGATACACATCAAATGCTTTAAAAACTGCCTGCTCTCAAATGACGTAGGTTATCTGTTATTGTGTCTTGGCACAAGACATGAGGCTTCTGCCAGCAAAATAAGAATAATAATTCCTTATACGGGGAGAAAATATGGGGGACTAAATTTCCTGACTTATATTTATTAATATATTTAATATTTCATTTATTTTACATGTAAAATGATCTACTCAAATTATTTGAGCAAGAGAGTAAAATAATGAAGTCAGTTTTAAAGGAAGTACTTTTTTTCATGTGCAGGACAATTTTGGAGTTTGTGCAACTGGAAAACTAGGAGATGCTGTTCCAGATACGATGTTGATAAAGACCTGATATGCTAAAAGTGAAAAGAAAGAGTTGATGTGAGGAACACTTGAAAGATTAGAAATGATTTTATATGAGGTTGGTTTGGGGGTAAATGGAAGATATAAGTGTCCATTCCCAAAGCTATAAATAAAAAAGAGGAGAAATATATGAACATTACTACATTTGGGGGATTCAAAATTTCCTTGGTAGAGCGATTACTTGAGTGTTGGTAGTTTACATTTAAATCACAGCAGACCTGTCCTATGAACATGTAAAATTAGATGACAAATTTGCCATAAAAATATCAAATCTGCAGGTAGAGATTTCCAATTCTTCTCATGAATTATATGAAGACCTGAGAGTAAGTAGACAGGGCTGAGGACCTATCTGAAGGCCTTATCTGAAGTGAAAAGCAAAGCATAGAGATGCACTGATTGTTAGATCCAAAGACAGGAGCTTTGTAATTGAACCTGAAAGTAAGTCATGGTGTAGAGGCAACAATGTGATATTGTGGAGAGATTACAGATTTGAGCCAGACAATTCTGAGTTGAAATCCCAGCTTCATCACTTACTAAGTATGCTACTTTAAGAAAGCTCCCTGACTTCTTCCAGTTTCAGTCTCCTCCTCTATACATTGGTTGCATTAAAAGATGTCTCAAAGAACGGCCCACCAGCACACAGCGGAGGATCAGTGTGTGCTCCCCTCGGCAGTTGACACTGCTGACCCTTCGTCTCACCGTACCATCCTTTTCTGCCTTGTTGGCAGAGCTGGTCTGGGTCCCCTAGCCAGTGAATGGTTTAAATGTGGCCCTGTGACCAGTTACAGTTAGTAAGATTTGAAGAGAAGCCTTCTGCAGGGGTATAGAAGAGGTTTCTGGGGTTTTAAAAAGGGGCACAAAAAAGAGGTGTTTTTTTCTACCTCTGGATATTGGTATGTAAGCATATCGTACTTGTAGCAGTTGTAGCTACCAAGAATATTGCTAGCAGAAATTTAAAAGAAAGCTCAGTTCTTTAAGAAATCATTTAAGTCCTGAATTAACACTTGAACTGCTCTACAACTGGACTACTTCTGTTATCGAGTATTAAAAAAATCCTCTCATTTCTTAGAAATTTTGAATTGAAGTTTTCATTTTCTCTTCCTGAAAGCCTTACTAACTGATACATCTTTGGTTGTTCACAGTTCCCAATTACCATCTTCTCACCCATTCTACCATGACTTGGTTACTTTGGGCATTAAAAAAATACTTTTTTTTCTTTTTTCCTTTTCTTTCTAATCTATAATGAAGTAAAACCAAGAGTGTGATCTTAGCAGGGAAATAGCCTCAACTGAGTTTTACTTGCAAGTAACAATTGCAGTTCTCCTCTTTATCTGTTTCATTAGAAAATAATCAATTTCTTGCATTAATTCAAATACTACAGGGAACAATAACTGCATTAACTTAAGACCTTTCTGGTCCAAGGATTTTTATCTATTTTTCTGAGCCATAAAGCTATCTTCAAATTTAATTACCTTTAGCTCCTAGACAGTTGACAGCTGTTAACCAAGGAAGATTTACTTTGTAAGTGCCCCTGTTGGAAGCCTAGAAGCCAAAGCTATTTAGTTAAAATGCTATTTAAATTCCTATTTGTTAGCCATAATTGAACTTTGGGGCTTGGGAAAAGAAACAAAACATTTTTTTAAGAATTAAGAGCTGAGTTCAAAGCATTGAGAATTTTTATCTCTAGTTTGTAGATCCAACTTAAATCAATGAATGAGTCAATGACTTGGCCACGGTCAGAGAAAATGACTGATTTAATGATGTGGCTACAGTGAGAGAAAGAAATCCCAATGACTGGTTTCTCATCTAGACAAGTGAAAAGACTGGTGCTGTGCTACAGTTCTTTAAATGTTAGTGGCGATGTCAAATTCTTTACAGCATTGGAAGTACAACTAGTTGTGTTGTTTCTCAGGACACGCTCAGCTGATTGGAAGGAACTTTGGCTGAGAGTATGTGGTATTAGAAAACGTAGTGGTCCCAAAAGGTCAGTGTAGGTCCCTAAGTCTCTGGGAAAATCTCCTGGTAAACATGATTAAAAACTGCATGCTCTATCCTGAAACCTACATTACTGTAGACTTGCATGATGGAAAATTACTGCAATGCTTCCCATGCCAATGATCCCTGAGGGAAAATCTGCAGCTCAATATACTTACCTGAAATTCATGTATTGACATGGACTTTTCTCTGTGATAGAAATTATTGTGAGCCTTGAGAATTTAACCAAGCCAGGAGAATAATACGTTTTCCCAAAATATAGTAATATAAGCTTTGGGGTCCAGCTGAAGATAGTCAATATGTTGCTGTAGCAATTACAACATAGTTTAATATATAGTGATATATGGTGTCTGTAAACCGCTCTTTATCCCTAACTACATGAAGAGCTAACCTTTGTTATCTGTTAAATCAGTCAGTGATCTTAATGTTCGAGGTGACTTAAGTCAAAAGAATTCATTCATATGCTCAGAAATGTGATCTTGGTGAAGTAGGGTGAAGAGCCTAGGGTTCTCTTCTTATGAATAATATATATCTCAAACTACTAAGAAGGGGCACTCATTTGCTCTGAATACTAAATTATCTTTGGCCTTTTATAAATTTGAAAAATAGATAAAAGATTACTTGATTGAAAATCAACTCCCAGCAGTCTCTCTATTAGAAAAATATGCAATAGTAACTCATTAATATTTAAAATTCATGATGTGCTATTAATTTATGTATTCAATACACATTTATTAAGCTCTTAGCACAGCAGGCTAGATACTTTGCTCAAATAAGAGGACACAGATATGAAAATGCCAAGACTTTATGACAATTCAAAATCTTACCTTTCTTTGTTACAATCATGCTTTACTTAATAATGGAGATATGTTCTGAGAAATGAGTTTTTAGGTGATTTTGCCATTGTGCAAATATCATGGAGTGGTTACAGAAACTAGACAGGTAGCCTATTCCACACATGGCTATATGGTATAGCCTAGCACTCTTAGGCTATGAACCTGTACAACAGATTACTGTACTGAATACTGTAGGCAATTGTGATATGACAGCATCTGTGCATCTAAACAGAAGAGATACAATAAAAGCTGTGCAAGCCACTCACAAATACTGCTGGTGCAAGGGGAGGGCTGTGGAGGCAGGCACCCTGGGAGGGAGAGTCGATGTCAGGAGGGAGGGAGAAACAAAGAAAAAGGAGGAAGAGAAGGGGAGAGAAAGGGAGAGATGAGGTCCAAACAGACCCAGACAGGTAAAGCTTGAGATGAGAAATAGTGCAAGAGAGAAGGGGAGGAGAGGGAAGATAGAAAAGGAGGGAAGGATGGGAGAGAGGAAGAGAAATGATTTTCACATAGGAGTGTGTATGTATGTGATGAGTGTGCATGCGGACCCAGCCTTTTCTTTCAAAATTAATCCTTAGGATATCTTTTATTTTAGACATATTAGTACCCACCAAATAATTTCCTCTCCTGGATGTCTTATCTCAGAAGGATTTTAAGTAGGGTGTGCTGAAATGACCCATCCTTTCCCTGAGGCTCACTATTTTCAAACTGGGTTAAAAACTGAACTTTACCCGACCTTCTAGGGCAAACAGGCAGATAAAAACAAGAACAGTGAAACTTCAAGAGACTGAAACAGCAGCTCCTAATTCCTAAAACAAAGAGAGCCCAGAAAGCATGCTGTTAAAGCCATATTTGCTAAATATATATATTTGGAAATATCGATAGATAGATAGATAGATAGATAGATAGATAGATAGATAGATAGATAGATATCTCCAAATATCTACCACTTGCGGGGTTTCCAGTAGGAGTAACTGTTCTAAGTACTTTATAAAATTATTTTATTTCATTTATAGTCAAAGCTTCTGGTGTTAGGCCTTGACATTATTCCTGTGCTACACATAAAGGAAATCAAATTCAACCAATTTGAACAACGTAACAAAGATCACATAGTAATGCCAGAAGGAAGAGGCTAGATCCAGGATTCAAAGCAAGGTGAGCTTCTCAATCTGTGAACTCAGTTGGATAAGACAACTTCTATACTTAATTGTTGGGTTTCTACCATGTTCTTTCCCTGCACATGAGTCTATCCAGTGTCAAATGTAGCAGAAAAGTGCCTGAGCCTTTCAAGTTTTGTCAGCTTGTGGGCTGAGGCAAGAGGGGCTAGGGAGACTACACTCCAACAACTTAATGATAAAATTCTCAGGGATGCTGTTCTCACTAAACTGTCATAACAAGACTGAGAAGGGCTACTGGAGTGTGAGATCGGAGAGTCAAGAAGAGCTTCACGGACAAGGTAAAAAGTTCCACTTTTCTGTGTTTTTTCATGGACCGGTACAATCAGTGAGGTAGAAGCCAAATGCCAAATGGATGAAAGAAAGAATAAGGGAAACTTCTATTTAGTGAATCTGGCCAGGGAAAGTCAACAGTGAAACACAGAATGTACCTGCCGGGCACTGCGTCAGAGGGCAAATTAGCCTGTATGCAGAAGCTTAGAAGAAGGATGAGTTTCATCCTGCTGCACCCAGACAGCCTGGTTTGTGGCTGTTTTCCCAGCAAACAGTGCCGCCTTTGCACCCAGAAGACTCATGGTTTGGATGTTAGACAATCACTTTACTTTTAAGCTCCCTCGTCATGTCTTGACTGGCTTTTCCTTATTTTTAGAAAAAAATTCGAAGTTCTTACCATGGCCTTGAAGGCCTGCCATGATCTGATTCGAGATGACCTCATTAGAAAATTTCAATTAGTACTGGAATATTTGCTTATTTCCTTTGTGTTCTCGCCCGTCTGGTTTTCTTTTCACATCTTCAAACTACCTGCCTTCCTCATTTTTTGCCTCAGGGCCTTTATGTGTGTTATTTCTCCCACTGAAGGAATTCTTCCTGCTTCTAACTCCTACTCATAACTTCAATGTAATTTAAATCTGACTACTTCATAAAGACTTCCTTGATTCTCTAGATGAGGTCAACTCTTAGGTCTCCTGATATTTGCTCAACTTCCCTTTGTGGTTTTCTCTTCTCTTATAGACTGTCTGAAAGTGGAAGATCATTTGAAATGGCCTAAAATGCCATAGATGCGGCAGTGGGCAAATACCCTGCGTGACTTGCTAAGACCCACTCTCCCTTCTGTAAAGTTTTGCAGCTGAACTGTCTCTGACTATGAGATGAAGTTTTTCATTCATTCTACCTTTTTTCTGCTATATTGTTTTATAATTTATTTAATCTTGGTAAATTAAAAATTATGAGCATGAGCCAATAAAATGAGAAAAAATGCTATCAAGTTTCAAAAATGGGGGTGTTTATGATAATATTACTATTAAAAGATGAAGTAGGGAGCCCTATTTTGGAATTAGCCACCTGGGGATGAAGTTCTATCTTCATCATTTGTTGATACAGGACTTGGTTGACCCCTTCCTGCCATCAATCCCTTCTACCCTCCATCTCCCCCTTTAGATTTTCAGTCTACAAAACGAAAGGAAGAATGAGATTATGTATTAACCAGAATGATTGCTAATGTTCCCTGCAGCAATAAAAGTGTCCATGAAAAGAATTCTTCTTTCATACTTTACAAGTATTATCTACTGTTACAGAATATCTGTAAAGCTACTATAATCCTCCACATTATTATAAACCTGATAGGAAGAAAGGGTCTATTTAAAAACCTATCTTAGAAATATGACCACAGTAACATAACTGTGTCTTTTCTGGGAAAAAAAAATGAAACTAAGTCAAAAACCAGTTTTTCTGCCCCTGTACCCAAAGTTATTCTATTTGTGTTGTATGGTTCAGTAAACTAGACAATTATAAATTCTAACTTCCCATCCTCTAAACTCGCCTGGGAGGTCTGAAAGCAGGCATCAAAAAATGTCAGCTGCCAGTGTTTGCCACATTACGAGAGGTATGGTACTAGAGTCTATCTCGGAGTGTGAAGAAAATGCAATCGGGGAACAGGTAAAGTGTCTTGAGAGTCTCAGAAGTGCAAGGAAGTTCTGAAAAGTAGAACCAAATCTGAACCTATTGCTAAGCCGCAGAGAACAGTACGGATGCATGTCCCTACTGTCAGGAAGGCCTCAGTTTCAGAGTGTCCACTGGACACGTAAAGAAGGGAGATAAACTTGTAGAGGAGAAAACACTTCACCGGACATCTCCAGAGCTCTTGACATTTCTGGAAAAGCTGTTCTGGGGCAAAGTGATCAAAACACTGTGTCAACGGTGAGAACAGTAGATCCAAAGCTGTCAGCAAAATAAAAGAAGAAACGTGACAGAAAGCACCTCCCCCCAAAGAAGAGGAGGCGGACGTAAAAACAATCTGACCTTGAGAATGGAATGGTGTAAATGAGTGTACTTCTACTAAATATAATGTTTGCAGTCATTGCAACTGTTTATGTAAAGATTTGAGGGTATGAAAAACATTTTCTCAGGCTGTTAAGTTTTAAAGATAGGCTATATTCAGTATGAAAGCAGTTGTTAGAAATTATTCACAGAAAATATGCTAGGAGGAAGCATTTTAAAAAATTAATACTAAAAGTCCATGGGCGGTAAGACACAGAAACTTAAAGACAAGGAGACAATAGCTCAGACCAACACGTGTGCGGTGGGCAGAGTGAAGGGCTGAAGTCGCTACGCTGCAGACGCTGGCGAAGCCCTGGAGCCCCCAGTACAATAGACTCCACGCCCCAGTCTGAACTTGGAAGTGACTGCACTAAACCACTACTTGGAAAGATCCTTACGGTAGCATTTAACACTTCTCTATCACACAATTTATACTATTTGTTGGTATTCCATGCTTTCGATAAAAATTCCTTTGCATACATTGTGGCTTCCAGTAGAAACTTCTACTCAGAGTACTTGATTATAGCAAGAGTTGTGGGAAATTCCATGGGCTGAGTAAAAGTCTCTTGTGCCATTTCTTTCCCATAGAGTTTTCTGACACTTCATTCCACAGTTTTTTACAATGTAAAGCTTACATTTTATTTAATGTAGCAGGCTCTACACAAATTAAAATGTTTTGTGAGTAGTATATATTTACTCATCCATTCAATAGATAGTATGTGAGCCAGGAACCAGGTAAAAAGAAGAAAATTCTTGGTCTCTCCCCTCAGAGTAGACAGTCTGGAATGGAGGCACATGAACAACTACAGTACGGGAAGATGACTCAGGAAATTAGGGGACCATTACAGAAGGGAGATAACTCAGGAAGTTTTCCTGGAAATAACACTAAAATCTTTGACAGGAGGAAGTGCTTGACTTGATTTCGATATTCAACAAATGTTAGTTGAGCCACTCTATTAAACTAATAATCATAGTAATAAATGCACAAAGTATTATAAAAGACAGGGTAAGAGTTCAAGACAAGGGCAGCTGCTCGGCATCGCGGGTCAGAGAAAGCTTCTGTGAGGAAGTGTCACGTAAGCTGTGACTTGAGGGATAAATATGAGTTAATAAAGAGATACACACACTTTCCAGGCAGTGGAAAGGGCTTCTGTAGAGATCCTTATGTGGAAAATTCAAGGATGATTAACTTCATAGTTGATAAAGAAAAGGATTTGAGTGATCTTTTCCAAGCAGAAGAAGTCAACCAACGTGCAAAAATGCCAACTTTCTGAACTGCACACAAGCCACATGCAAAAGTGCAAACTCCTTGTATCACAAACTAAAGAGGCTGAATTTCTCCAAAGTTGCCTGTGGTGCCAACAAAAAATTACGAGAAAGTGCATGGTATCACTTACAAGTTTGTTAGAAAGAATTCTGCTAACGATGCAATCTCAAGGGTGTTGTTTTATGATATAGCAGTAAGTGAATAAAGCAGAATAAAATATTCATATAACTAAACTATAAGATGTCTGTAAAAAACTAAGTATGAATAGACAAAAATCTTGGAAAAAATGCAGCTCAACATTCTCTTTCACAATGTGTTCAAATAAAAATAACAGTCTGATAATACTGATAGTTCCATTCAACATTCCTGCAGTTACAAAACTTATAATTACTCTTTAACCAAGAATCAGGCAGTGAAAACTTTCTTCACAGGCTTTTATGGCTTAAATATAGTCTCATGCAGGAGTCTGTTGCACTGCACCTAACAAAATGTTGAATGAGACAAGAAAAGAAATACCAATGATCACTAACTGAAAAACAGCTATATATTGCCAATATTTTTTGATCACTAGATTCTTTTGCAAGGATGGGAGGCCACCCACAACTTTCATTAAGACAGACTATTTGGAATTTAACCCTGTTCCCCCTATCAACCCAAATTCTTGAACTCTGCTTTTGCTTAATACATTCTTAAATCCCTTTTCATTTGCACACAGGAAAAATATAATAAACTATATACCATAATAAAATCTCAAATCTAAAGAACCAGACTTTATGCACAAAGCAATACAGAGATGTTTTCTTAAAGAGACAGCTATTTTATCTAAACATTTTTTAAGTCAATATAACTCATTGTTTAGCCTAGTTATTGCACTTGGCTTCAAAACAAAGAAACAAGTTTGGGGAAGTGTAGGGAACAGTGGAGACATGTTCATTTTACTTGAAGCACTTCGTCAGTTGTTCAATGCAGAAGCCCCCTTTTGTTCTTTTTTCTTGTCTCTCTCTCCCCTCACATTGTCTAAACTACAAGGTCAGTGACTCTGCCCTGCTCCGCTGCTGGAGAGGAGATTTAAACAGGGCCTTCGGGAGTGTGCCTCTCTACACAGTATTAGAGCCTCCTTTGATTCTTTCAAGAGAAGCACAAAGGATCCAGCCATGTTTTCTGCAATTTTGAAAAGCCCAAGACTCATCCTATATACAATGTCTTTCAATGCATATGCAAGCCATTTTTCTTCTTCTTTCTTTTTTATCCTGGGTTGAGAAACCATTTGTTTCCAAATATCACATGACGATATTTTAAGACGGAGTGTCTGCAGCAACACTCAGTCCTTCAAATGGGGAGATCAGTGCTGCACATTTCTGCTCTTGCTCTGGAAACATAATATTTATCATTCCTGCAGGCACTTCAAGAAGAATAGCAGAATACGAACTCAAAGCTTACTTATTTTACAAAATGCTATTGCCTCCATGAGGTCAGCATTTGCCAAGACTTTCTTTAACATATCAGGCTAAAATAAAGTCTGTGGAAATACAGTGTACTTAAAAGAGGAAGTGACATGCTACTAGGAACCAAAGTTTGACCTGAGTATTAATAGCTCCCAGTTGCCTTTTTAACATGAAAGGAAGTTTCATTCTATTGATTTATAACCATTTTAATCTTTGAATCTCAAAAAAGCAAAACATATTTTATGAAGCAAATGACAGGTGTAGATAGTTGGGATGGTGTTTTTGAGGATTTCATATTACACAATTCAAGTGACTTAGCAAGATTAACGTAAGTCAATCAAGTCACTTTACGGCCTAAACCCAGGAGAACAGATAACAGGTTTCTAGTTAGGAATTTGCTTTTGGTTTCTCTTCATCAAAGAGGCATGCGAGTTGTATTTCCCTAATTTTAAAACTGTGTAAACTTTCTTACTTATAATATTAAATGTAAAAATGGCCAAGGTTGTCTTTTAATATCAAAATAGAAAATCAATTTAAGCTAGTACAATTCAAATCCAAAAATCATTTTCATCCAACACTTACAGGTAATTAAAATGAAACTTTGTGGCTGATTTTTAACCTAATGAATTTTTCTGGAATACAGTCTGGTGTTTGAAGACAGAGAGATTTATGCACAAATATGGGCATGGCATCTTCACTAGCTACGTGACTTTAGGCAAATTACTTAAATTATTAATGCCTAAATTCCCTTACCTGAATGATGGAAATAATACCTTTTTCATGACACAATTATGCTAATTAAAGAGAAAATCAGTTCAAAACACCTGGAGAATAGCAGCTATTGCTCCTAATTTTCAGTCTCCATGCCGAGATGGGCGTTTCAATTTTAAACAGGATATCTGTGCACTGTCACACCTTTTGGGCACAACACTGCATTGTTTGCTGAGCTAATCCTGCTACAGAAAGTCTGCTGAACTGATGTCTAATTTGTATTGAAATACAATCTAGATACCGATAAAAATAGTTAATAATGTTTTAAATACTAGCAAGAAATAATTTTTATTTCAAACACAAAAGAAAATAATTTTTAAAAAATACAACTCTCCTTAATCTTTATCCAGTCTGCCTCTCTTAAATTGCCACTTATACTTTCTAATAGTTCTTGAGAATATAAAGTACCTATCAATTTACTAAGGTAGTAAATTAATCTCATACCAATCCTATGCACTAGATCCTATTATTTTCTGCTTTAAGAATATGGAAAAACTGAAAAACCATCTTGGGTAACTTTCCCTAGTTTTGAACACAAGTCTGTGTGATCCGAAGGTCATGCTCTCAAGCCCTTTGTGGAGTATGAGAACACATTCGGCTGAAGGACTTGGTCTCCTTCAGTTTTTCCTGACTGTAATACTGGTTTTCAAAATTGAACACACGTAAGAAATATGTGAATTTCTTATTAAAAACAAAATGCCTACAAATAAAAATGGTTCCTTCCAGAAACACTTTCTCAAAAGGTCTTCTCGAATTTGTCTGCTGAACACACCAAACTTGTGCGGTACCAGGGCAGCTGCCGAGGAAATTCACCTAGGTTGCCTCCTACTTAGGATTCAGATCTCAACTGGCACCTCGTCCAGGAGGGTAGCCTTGTCTACCTTCTCTAGCAGAGCCCCTCCCTTAGTATTCCCCACAACATCACCCTACTTTATGATCATAAGGCTTTAACATTGCTTTCAGATTTAAGGCTAGAATTTACTTTAAATATGCAGTTTGGTGTAGAATGAATATCAATGTATGATTAGTAGAATGGTTTTTAAAATATATACATTAATGTGTCAATTTTGATATTGATTTTTATTTGAAACCATCTGACAAAAATGTCAAGATCCTACAAAAGATGGACTTGTTTTTCTTTACAACATCTTGTAAAGATAAAATATCATACATACATATTTTAGCCCAATTCTTCTCTTTCTACAAAAAATGTAGAGTCTCAAAAATGTATGAGATGGAAAAAGGGAGAGGGACTGAAGCCCTATACACAGCTGTAACATTTGTGTACAAAGCTTTCTCCCCAGTTTTTGGTACAGGTGATCCCTAACTTGTATTTAAATATGATGCAAAAATTCATGCAAGTCAATAATTTGAGGTTCAAAACTAACTTTTCCTTTTAAAAAAAACATTATAAGTTGCCCTGAGACCCATTTTCCCTGCACAATCCTAACTGACTGATTGTAATGTTGCTATCATTAGTGATAATATTGAATCAAATGTTTGTCCAATTTTACTTTCTAAATTTTACATAAATTATCATTTATCTTCATTATAGTCCTACAAGATCTGTAGTGGTTCATAGGATGGGCCCTGGGGCTAGAGTAAACACTCTACTTGCCACTTCTTGTGTTATCTAGCAGTGTTACTTAATTCTTGGGAGCCTTGGTTTACTAATCCATGAAATGGAGATAACATTATCTACCTCATGGGCTTGTTGTCAAGTAAAGTAAGGTAATATATCAAAGCAGTTAGAGCAGTTACAGGCATATTATATTGCACAGAATATATTAGCTGTTATCATTATTCCTATTTTCAAAAATTAATGGTAATATTCCTCAGAGAGGTCAAACATCTTCCTCAATGTCATATAGTTAAAAGTGACCAAAGGGAGAAAATTGAAATTAGGTCTTTCTGGCTTTAGCACCACTGTCCTTTCTGATACAGCACACCATCTTTCTCCATTGTCAGGGCCCAGCCAGCCATCAACAGACCACCTTTTTGAGAAATGAATGTAATGTGTTAATTTAGCACATTGCTGAAGTGATAACACAGCGACCATGAAAATATCCCTCTAAATCTATCTGGTTTGTGAAAACATACATCTCTTTGTCAGAGAGTTTAATTCCCTCTCTAATGGAGAAGCAGAACTTTCCAAATGAATTCAAAAGTCAAAATGTAAAACAGATCAGTGAGAAACTGCTCTTGTTGAATCTCCAGCAGGAGCTCCCAGACTTGGTCCAGTGTCTCCCCCTCCACTGTTTACAAAGTGCAGCCACACCCCTCTGCGTTTCATTCCCAGTCTATAAGGGATTCCTGGTCCTCACTGTTCCCTCCCAGAAATGGAAAACTACTGTGAGGCAAAAACTGGCAGGAAGTTTGAAAATGGGAGGCGAAAGCTATCACTTCTGAGCATACTAGAAATTTGATTACACTCTCTGTGGCATCGTTAGATCTTTTTGAACATACATTAGCTAGACATCACTAATCTAACTGTTATGGAGAGGACTGTAAAAATTAAAAAATAAAACACGTCTTCCAGAAACCTACAGTCTTGCAGGATAGACATAGTATGTTTATGGTAATATTATATATATGGTATGTTTAGGTAATATAATACGAGGCAGTACAAGATTACTGCTCTTAAAGAGAGGTACATAATGGAGCTGGCCTCCATCATCAAACCTATAAAACAGGAAAACATTCTCAATTCCTCCCTCACACACAATTAATCAGTTGCTGGTTCTTACCGATTTACCTCTAAACTGTCTCTCAAAACATGAATTTCTTCTGCGTCCCACACAAACGTCACTCTTTAATTCTAGACACTTGTCATCTGACTGGTTAATTGCATGAGCTAGATAACTGCCCTTCCTGCCCTCAGTCTTTTCCTTTGTTCAGACACTTAGGGGATGTTGTGTAAACACAGGCTCTGTGCAGCAGTCTGTGTGCGGGGAGCCCGGGATCCACAGACTCTGACCCTACCCTGCAGGTCAGGCGGAACTCCCTCGTCAGCTTCATGCTTCTGCCTGAGTTGACTACTGGCCAGAAGCTCAGCACGACCATGTGTTTTACGCACAACACTTCCGTCACACTTTAAATCTATGCAGTCAATTCCTATTTCCTAGACTGCTAGTTCTGTGCTTGTTAGAAGCCATGGGGCACTTTAAGAACATAGAAAATGTTATGGACTTCCTTTTTCTCAAAAATTTTACTGATGATAATAATCATAAAATGCTCATGCAACTTCAGGGTGTCACTGATACTCTAGAATTCATCCAGCTCTCCCTCCATATTCGATAGCGGGTCCATGCCCCCAGGTAATAAATGTCCCAACTATGAGGACAATTCCATGCCTACAAATATGTCAATAAGTGCCCTTCAGGACCCTTTACTTATTTCTTCAGCCCCAACACCTGGTGTTTCCTCCTTGATCTTTATGCTCCTGCAGTGCAGCTATACCTGTGATGTCTAAAATCATCTTACTACCTCATGCTTCTCAGCTATGTTCATACTAGCCTTGCCTTACCTGCCTTGCTAACTTTTCCATGATTTTAATTCTTAACTAGTAATATAATTTCTGTCATCTTTCACAATTCACACTTTCTCCTGTGAGAAATGAAAATAAGGGCTTAACCTTTATTAATATATACTATTTTACTGGAACCGAGATGTATTTTAATTTTATAAATGAAATCTTTGCACTATGAGGTTTACATATGTATTCATAAATAAATATTTATATTTAAAAATGTATTATTTATTTTAGAAACTTCCAGGATACATTAAAAAGACTAGAAGACTGTACCTATTCAATGAAAATTGTTTAAGTTGATGGACAAAGTCTTCAATTTTCAACCCAACTGTGGTTGAAAAAAACAATTTTTTTTCCAAAAAAAAACAAAACAACAGAAGAGACTAGTTGTTCCCCTCCCCCTTTTCCAAAAGTAATAAGCAAATTCAATTGGCATCCTCATTTTGCTGTGGAGCATTTAGGACAGTGGATTAACAATGCAATTAGTCAGAAAGGCTTCTAATACCAAGCAACCTCTACTTGGCTTCCTGAGGCGGCAGGCATGAGAGCCTCTGTGACTGCAAACAGCAAGGTGGTGGTGTGGAAAGCATTCACTAGACAGAGAATCAGCAGCAGAAACACAACAACGATATCTTTCTTATGGCCAACTTTTTACTCTTGAGCATATTGTCTCACTTAGCCTCCATGTTCGCATCTGTAAATAAAAAGCTGAACTAAATATCAATAAGATCCTGTCTAGTATTGTTTTTTCCCCATGTTAAAATTTTATAAATCTACCCCATACTCCTACCCCTACATAAACTGAAATCTTCCCAATTTGAACTATGATATGTTCTTGCTTCTTTCCTGATATTATTTCCATTGCTCAACATGCAACTAATCCTCACATCTATGAAGTTGTTACATAGCTTCTGAACAGTGGTTAAGCATACATACCTAAATAAATTTTGACTTGCATATTTCTAGTTTGCTCTAAATTGACAGTCAGAATAAAAATGAACACAGATAACTAAATTTTGGGGAAGGGAAACTGTTTCAAGCAATATTTTCTTTTGGATTTCAATTAGAACTATGTCTGCTTTTTAGTGTCATAACTAAACTTGAAGCTGTATTTTTTGACATTAGGAGGGTCACGCAGTCTCTTGATTAAAATCTTCTGTCTCTAAAGAGTACAATAGTAAATAATCCACTTTCTTATCTAGCACACACTGGTGTGTTAAATCAAGCAATTACAATTATTATTTATTAGATAATAAACTTACTACCTTCATGTCTCCATGCCCTGGACATACGATAGTATTCAAAGTCAACTCATGGTGGGCTGCCAAATATTTCTTTTCTTAATACATTTGGGGGGGGGGGAAATAGCCTTTTTTGAGATAAGTTTAAAACAACTTCTTAGCCCTATAGTTGTTGATTTTTTTTTAATTCTTCAAAGAATTTTTACTCTTTCCACTTCTCTGTTAAGAATATTTAGAAAATGTAGGTAAAACAATTCGAGTCCAAACCTTTCTTCAAATCCAACATTTTTCTCAACTCTTCTCCTTTATCTATTTTAATTTAGTGTTTCTTTCTTACATATAATTTATGCAGCCTATGAATTTTATAGAAGGTAGCCATTTTCATTCCATATTTTCTTTTCATTTATTTAAACTATAATAGGTCTGTTTACAAGCTTTTGTTGTAGAATGTAGATCAAGAAATTCTGTCTTTTTCTAACTCTGGAAACCCCTCTTGTTTACATGGGGAGATGATAAAATCACTCCTAGGCCCACACTGGCACTTTTCCCCTTATGTTTTACAGCAAGTATCCTAACATTGGAGATTTTACTGCCTCTTCAATCCAGCTTTTGAATGTCATGCAAAATATAATTTTGCAGCTAAGTTTCTAAATTTAACCTCAAGTATGTCTACCTAATTCTACCATGAGTGGTAATTGCTTAATCTTGTACAGTTATTGTTCTGTATAGAAAATAATAGAAGAATATTTATTTACCCTTTATTTTGTGGAATTTATAAACAGTTTTTCCACCTAGTATTTCAAACCAGAGGAGAAGTACCAAGACTAAGTTTTAGCAGTGGTGACAAATAAAGAACTTTTGATGCATTTGCTGAATAGATCCATAAAAAAATTAGCATTGCTAATAGAATATTTTCCCCTGATTTTAAAATCATAATGTATATTTTTTAACTGACAGATTATATCAGTTACGGTCTGTACTTCATGTATAGTGAAAAAGTTATATGTATAAAAATACGTTTTCTTAAAAGTGGAGTGATACTGAATGTAGTACTTTTCTTTTTTAAATTTTTTTATTGTTGTGCAATTACAGTGGTCCCGATTTTTCTCCCATTACTCCCTGCCCCACCCACTGCCCTCTGCCACATTCAATCCTCCCCCGCCATTGTCTTTGTCCATGGGTCCTCTATACTTGTTCCTTGAACTCACCCTTCCTTTTCATAAGTTTTATAAAGAAAAAGAGAAGAAACACTATAGGTAAGAGTACAGAGTAACAAATACTCTTACTTTCAGTTGGTACAAATATAATTTTGCATGCTATTTCTGGAAGGTGGATCTATTATAGACTGAAAAGCTATATAACAAACCCCACAGAGATTGATATAGGAGATTACCTTTATGGCTTCAGGATAGGTAAAGTTTTCTTCAATAGGGAAAAAAACATAAAGAAAGAAATAATGAATTGGAATTTTCATTTATACATCATTATTAGTTGTGTGAAAAAGCAAGCCAAATAACAAAAGGTTTGTTTGTAAACTCAGATAACTTATACAGGGCTGATATTCAGAATGTAAAAATAATGCCTAGAAATCAGTGAGAAAAAAGTAAATGAAAATAAAAATGGGCAATACCTTGAAATAATTGTTCTAGAAGATATCCAAGTGACCAACAAACATTTGAAAGAGTGTTCAAAATCCTTGGTAATCCAGATGATACAAATTAAAATGATACTGATATACTACTGTATAGCTACCAGATTGCCTAAATTTTGGGTTATTTCCAATATTAGGCAAGGATATAGAACAACTAGAATTTTGATATACTGCTGGAAGAAAAATAAATTAATATAACCACTTTAAAAAATAATTTGCTTTTATCTGCTCAGTTTGAACATATGTAATGTATATTGTATTACCCAGCAACTAAATTCCTAGGTATATACTAAAAAAATATATATACAAAAATGGTCATAGAACTTTTATTCATGATAGAACACGACTGGAGATTACACAGATGCTATCAACAAGAGAATGGATAAACACATTATGGTACTTTTCTATAATAGGCACTACTTAGCAGTCAAAAAGAATGAACCACTTCTATTTATTACAATGTCAATGAATCTCTCAAACAAAATATTAAGCAAAATAAGTCAGACAAAAATAAAATGTACTATATAATTCCATTTATAGAAAGTTCAAAATCAGGAAAAAAATAATCTACTGTGTTACAAGCCATGAGAGTGGCTACATTCAGGGAGAAGAGAGAGGATAGTCATTGAGAGGGACAAAAGAGGACTACGGTCACTTTTAACCTGGTTGAAAATAGTCTCTTTGTGCTAACTCAGGTGATGATTCATTTTTACAGAAGGTTTTTGAATTTTCTCATGTACCTACGTTTGATTCATTAAAAATTGTATTTTAAAAAAAGGATATTTAAATCTACACATATATAGTTTGTGAACCACGAAGTGTTAGTTTCCTTGTTGCTCTAACAAGTTACTATGAGCTTTGTTGCTTAAAAACAACAGAAGTTTATTCTCTCACAGGCTTGGAGGCCAGAAGTCCAAACTCAGTATCACTGAGCTGAAACTGAGGTGTTGACAGGACCGGACGCCCTGTGGGTGCTCTAGGGATAATCTGTTTTTGCCTCTTCCTCTGGGGCTAGTAACATTCCTTAGCTTAAAACCACCTCACTCCAACCAATTATCCCTCTGTCCCAGTGCCTTCTCCTCCTCTTCTGTGTCAATTTTTTTTTCTGTCTCTCTCATATAAGCAAATATGTGGTTATATTTAGAGCTGTGTGGATAATCCAGGTATAATCTCCTGATCTCAAGAACTTAAATTTGTTCATACCAGTGAAGACTATTCTGCCATATAAAGGGACATTCACAAGTGCCAGGAATTAGGATGTGGATGTGTTCAGGGAGTCGTTATTCAATCTGCCACACACACTGTCATTAAGTTCAGGGAAGAAAAAAATAACTGAGTCCTAGAGTCAGCTGAGAAGGCCTCCTGGAGCAGGATGCCCAGGAAAACTTCATTTTTACAGGCAGTCGTCTCAGAACACGTAGAGAAGAACAGGCAGACACAGTACAAAAGGGCTGCAAAAGAGCCAAGCCATAAAGAAAAATTTATTTATATAATCCACTACTAGTAAAAACAAATTGAAATGTACCTTAAATGTGGTACATGTTCATGAAAAGAGAATATTAATTTTAGTTGTATTTACACATCAGATATTTCACCTGTAAAAATATTCATTTTAGTATGATAAAAACATGATTGAAAGGTAAAAATCATTAACAAGTTTTGTTTGTTTTGGGTGTTTTCCACACTCCTGAAGCCCTGTGTCTTCTCTAAATGCCTGCGCTTACTACTTTTATGCAGTCACTTCAGACTGCAGATGCAGGAAAGCCTGGCAGAGCGTTGCTGGAGATGAAGCCCTAAAGCGAGACTCGGGCCCAGTGTGCTGGGAGCGGAAGAGCTCCTTTGTTGTGCTCCCCAGTTGGGTCTCTGAGAACAGTGCCTGTGGAGAGTCAAGATCCTCTCACGGCCTGCTCCTTGTTTGATTGCTGTGCTATTGTTACACAGGCAGCTTAGTCCCTGACCTTACCAACATCACTGGTCTGAAATGTATGTCTGTCCCCTCGGAACAGTAGCTGGTGTCACTTGTTATTCACAATTCTTTTCCAAAGAAAAGAAGATTCTGTTCCAACATTCTTTCAAAGAAAATGAAATAATTTCACTGACATAATCACCATAAGGAAAGCTCAGGTTATTATGAAAATAAAAACGATTTTACTCTACCATAGTACAATTATAAATTAGACATTAAAATAATTCTGAAAAATAAGTTACGTGTTTCAAGTGAAGTTACTGAAGAAAAAATGTTCTTTTAATTCTGGAAAACCTTATGGTCTCCCAAAAAGTTGCTATCCAAGAAAATGAGAGAAAGCATTTCCAAGGGTTCCCATCTGTCCTTTTTTGCTTGAAGTGACCTTCAGAGCGGATTCTACATGAACTTGCACAAGTAAGCTTCTGAATTTACATGGTGAATGGAGACTTACTGCTCCTTTAATTGATCATGCTTTGAAACAATTTTGCCATGCCATCTGCTTAGGGGGGCTACTAGGGGAACAGCACAGGTACCTCTCATTAGAAAGATCTCAGCCTTAAGGTGGAGTACAGTCCTCAGGACCTGATACTGGGCTGGAAAGGAACCTCTTGGTTGTTAGGTCCTGGGTGAGACCAAGGGGCTTGGGTAGGGCTGAGGTGACTAATGTGGAAAAGAGTCACCTAGGGTTTTTCAATATTTTAATATCAGTAGAGGTGTATTGATGCTTGTCACATGAATATTCCTTGTATTAACAGTTGGCTACCTGTTCTCTTTTATATTTTTATGGAGAGGGTGTTTACACAATTAAAACCAGTTACGTTAGGACTACTACATAACATATTATTTGCCAAAAATAATATCTTCTTGAGAGACCAAGACTGATATCCATATGTTTTCTACCAATAACATCGTTTTCTGTTTTTGCATTTTCTTCTTCTTGTGGTTTGAAATTTTTGAAATGGGGACCCCCTGATATAACTGCATTGTTTTGAAATTTGTATGAGACAAGCCAAAATGTTTTTTGAAAACAGACATTTTGGAAGTCTATGCTACTCATTGTCCCCTGTTCTACTGCCTAGGGCATGGGCAGCTTTTTTAAATTTTTCTGTCAATTGTTTCTCTGCATTGGAATTATAATAGACAAGAAATATAATAATCTTATATTTATCAATAAAATTCTCTAAGCCCTTTCCATAAGTATGCATCAGTTTATATAATATTTATAATAGCCAAATTAGAAAAGAGACTATAATTTATCACCTAAAATGGGACATTTCTGAGTTTGAACGGGGAGCTACTGATGATTACCTCTGAACAACCTGAGTAAACGGGGACTGTCCTTGGCGAACTAAGACGGATGGCTACCATACAAATGAGAGTTATTTTTATGTTAATACAGTTGAGAAAACTGCAGTAGAGATGTTTAAATAATATGCCCACATTCACAGCATCTACCGAAGTGGCAGAATCACGCCTGCTCCCTGGGCAGTCTGACTCAGAGGTTTTGATTTTAATCACAGGCCTGGAGGACTATAGTGGTATCAACACAATGAAAACGCAAGGGACCTGACATCTATAAAAAGAGATTATAATGTTAACAGTTTACCTTCTTAGAAATATTCAGTTGTAACACCAGTTTGAGCTGGGGAGATAACTTTTTCCTTGTGTTTAGATGTCACTTCACCATGAAGCTCTTTTAAAAAATAAACTTTTCTCAATCACTCACATTATGTTTTAACTAGACTTGGCACATATTTAGCGGTCTAGTTACCATGTATTTATATAAAAGATAAACTTTTATGAATTTGTTTCTTGCTTCTTAAATGGGTTGTATGTGAGGAGATATTTGGATTAAACGCATTCAGATAACACACTTCTTCACAGTCTTACATAAATTAGCAAGGGAATTTTAATTGTGTCATTATCAATGTTTTTAGAGTTTACAAATTATTATTATTATTTCTTGGAGAAATCTCTATGGTTATGCAGGAAGAAACTCATTCTTGTTCCAATTTCCTAAAGGTGACAGGATAACAATGGATTTTACAAATAACCTGAACTTGAAAAGTGACCCCTTTAAGCCTGAAAGTTTGGACATTCACTGTCCATTCAGAAGCATGTCCATTTCTAATACATGATAAAGCACCTACACTCACACAAAAGAGAAACATAAATATGATTTCATCAAGAACTAACAAAATGATAGTTCCTGGAGGGAACAAGGATTACCAAAAGCAGGGAGAGGTTGGCACTGCCATGCTACACAGCATTCAAAATCATGGGACACCCCAACCAGACAGACACTTACCAAGGTCACAGAATCCTGCAATGGTGGAAAAAGTAGGTCAGGAAAGGAATTTATGCCCATACAAACTGTGTATTTCAGCCTTAGCATTTAAGGATTAACAACCAAAGAAGCACTGTGGATATATTCTTGTTATCTCATTATCTTATTATCTTACTGTCATTTCTGTTACTGGGGAAACTCATCCACTTACAACTCTGTACTGATGAAGGAGCCAGAACGGACAGGAAACCAAATTGGGTCCTTTATCTGGGCCTATGGCCCTTAGTGGGAGGACCAAGAAGACACCCCACCCCTGCCAAGCCATCAAGTGTGGCAGAAATCCAAGATGTTAGCAACCTAAATGGTGACTCCATTTCCCTCCCCTCTACTTTGGAATGAAAATTACAGCCCTTGAGATTGAGCTTGAAGAAAAATCAACATTAGCCCCATCCTCCCTCTCCTCCCCTCTTCCTCCCTCTTATTTCATTCTAACAACCACCTGCCACCAGATAATAGGATTGGAACGGGCAGTCACTGAGGCCCTAACCTCACAAATTTCATCAATATATGTTTTTTTTTAAGTCTCTCTTTACCTCCATTTATGCCTTTCATTAAATTAATTTGTGAATTTAATCCATTTTTTGTTTCTTTTTCCCTTCTTGTACATTTTCCTTGAATTAGAGTTAAATTTCCGACTTCCAACAAGACATAAATGTTTCAAATGATGCAGGCTTTGGTGTCAGTAACATGGCGTCCTTTAGGGAAGGAAATTCAAATTCAGGACATGCTCATGTGGCATATTTTGAAATCCAATAAATTACTCAACAAAATGATAATTCGTAAATGTTCAGGGAAAGAAAAAGGCATGAAAAGACCAAAAAAAGCAAAAAATGCAAGCACCTAAATTTCAAGATTCCTTGCTAAATCAGCCAGGACATCTCAGAATTATTTATCACTAGATAAAATATTTGTTTAATGTATAGATATATATATTTGGCTTAAGGTATATTAAAATTTAAAAACCTGATACAAAGAGTTCTCTCTCCATCCAAGATTATGTCATAATAAATTAAAATCATATCCTTATGAGCATTTAAATTTATCAAAAATGTATTTGATAGATTTTGATAGATGGCCAGTTCTTCCCTTTCCCCAGACCCTTGACCACTTGACAATAATACTGAGGAAAATATTTTAATCAGGCCAGTTACAGCTTAGAGTGAGCATGAAAAACATGAAAAAGAACTAAAACATTCTTTGCTCAGCAAACCAAGAATTTTTACAAATGTTACTTGTGTCTGAGTTTCATGACATTTATCTTGTTAATATTTTGTTATTTAACTTGATGTTTCTAAATGTGACCAAAGATATGCTATGTTCACAAAGCAGGAAACTGAATGAAGTAGCTTGGAAATATTTTCTTCTTTCCTAAAATTTAAGTAATATTCAGATACTAAACTCTGACATGGGGAGTTTTGTTGTGTTGTCTAAGATATAGCTTTAATTTTACCATATTTTTTATGCATTTAAATGA
>PVKM010015892.1:0-27434 GCA_004027735.1 Carollia perspicillata | reverse complement strand
TGAGAAAGGAATTGCAATACAGTGTACTATTTATAGTTTATTTCATATAATCCTCCCGTTAGTTAATATATAGAGTTTTATTTTTGATGTGTCCAACTTTCTATATTAGGAAGTGTTTTGTTGTTGTTGTTACATTTTTCAAATTAAAGCATGTCTTCAAAATATCTTTATAGACAGATATTTCTGCTAACTAGAACTCATGTAATCATTTCAGTCAATATCTGTTTCTGAAGTTGGTCAAACTATACATACCGTATTTTACTGTGTATAATGTGCATTTTTTCCCCAAATGTTTGAGGGAAAAATAAAAATGTGCATTATACATGGGTAGTACTAATTCTGTATCTATATAATTTTTTTTAATTCTTATATTTATGCTTATGTGTTAAAAGTGTAACTCTAGAAAGCAATAACAATATCTGTATGCAAAATAATCATACCCTAGAATACAATAATTGGTTTTGTTTCCTTTTTAAAAAACATTTTATTTATTTATTTTTAGAGAGAGGGGAAGGGAGGGAGAAAGAGTGGGACAGAAACATCAATGTGTGGTTGCCTCTCATGCACCCCCAATTGGGGACCTGGCCCACAGCCCAAGCATGTGCCTTGACTGGGAATCGAACCAGTGACCCCTTGGTTTGCAGGCTGGAGCTCAATCCGCTGAGCCACACCAGTAAAAGCTGTTCCTAAATATAAATAAATTAATAAATAGTTGAATTTAAAAATTAAAACAAAATGTTTTTCTCTTGAAAGTTTGAGCCAATAATGTGGGTATGCATTATACATGGCAAAATATGATACATTATTTTTTTTTAATAAAACTTTAAGAAACACTTTTTTTAAATCAGGGAGAGATATAACAATTTGATTGTTTCAAGTTTCTTCACTAATACAAATTATTAAAACCATGCCCATACATTTTAAATAGTAAATAAAATTTTAGCATTTTTAAAGTTTGTTCATACATTCTAGTTTTTTGAAAATTTACCTACTCAGTTGAAACCAAAGTAGTTTTCTTTGTATAGAATGGAAGAAGATTAAATTTTTTAAATGTATTGACTGTTATATGTTATAGAAAAGTATAATATTGGTATGTTGGTATAAATACTAACAGTAGTGTGCAAAAACAGAGAGAGAATGTAGTTAAAATAAGGAGGTGAGAAGTAAAATTGCTCTATTTATCCATAACATTTACTATAGATTGAAAGAGATTTGTGAGTCAAAAGATGTGAAATGAAAGCAAGAAAGGTCAAAGAAAGTAACCAAGATAGAATGCAGAATGAGTAAAAGTGCCCCTTGGGCAAAACACAACAGGAAAGGCATACAGATCATGACACACATCTCAGTCTAGATTTACAGAATTGAGTGCCAGATTTGGTCTTTTGGCTGTGTTAAGTAATTTGAATAGAGAATTCTGCATTGTAAATATGTATAAGTGCCTCTACTTTAGATTGGTGTTTATTTCACTGATTGTCAAGTCTAGTAATGGAATCTAAATATCATTTCCTTCACCATTTATCCCTTCAGTACCCTCTTCTACCTTCCCCCACCCCCTTTCCCTCTGGTTATCACCATGCTGCTATCTGTATCTATAATTTTTTGTTTCTTGTTTTTGTTTTTCATTTGCCTAATCCCTTCACCCTTTCACTCAGCCCTTCAAACCCCTCTCCTCTCTGACAGTTATCAGTCTGTTCTCTGTCTATGAGTCTGTTTCAATTTTGTTTATTTGTTCATTAGACTCTGCATATTATTGTATATTAGATTCTGTACACCTGAAACCTATATAAGATTAAAATAAAATAAAATAATAAAATAAAATGTGTTTCCTTAGCCCAGTGCTCCTATCACAAGTAAATGAGGTTCTGTCAGAGTTCCTAGGCTTATATTATAGGAAATAGTTTTCTTTAAAGCTGATTTTAAGAGTGTCAGAGTGAAGTAAATTCAACTGAAGAAATAACATTTTATGTCAAAATTGGAACTAGGCAAGGACAGTAAAAAGAATGAGTGAAGAAAAACCTTTTAGAGTTATGGAACTCATAATTTTCTGCCTGCCCTATTTAAAGTGAGTGCAATCCAGCAACTGAGATGTGTTATGTGATGTTATATTAATGCATGTTTCCACAACTTATGTCTATTTGATCTTCCCACATATGTTCGTATCATACAAAGGTAAAGATGAATGCTATAATTACCATCACCAAGTAGCTTATTTATTAATGCAGGCAAGGCCCTTTTGCTACTCAAAATCACTAATGTTTCTCCCAGTACTTCTCTGCTGTTAGGGACTCAATGTTTCCCCTCATCTATTCATGCAAATTCCATTCATGTTAAATTGAAGTGCTAATAAGAGTGCTTTTCTGGACTATGTAGCAAGTGTAGCATGCCAAATTTATTTATGATATATAAATCTTTCCCCAGTATATTTCATGTTTCATAAGCATTTGATAATAACAAATATTATAAAAGCTTCCATACTGATGCCTTTAACTAATGCTGATGAAAGTAAAGATTAATAAATTTACATCTATAGAGCACTTTATATTTACAAGGTGCTTCATTTTCATACCTTTATTTTGACTCTGTTTACCACACAGTGGTGCAGTCAAGTAAAATCATGCTCATTTAAAGACAGGAAAGCTGAGTCATTGACAAGTTAAGTGAGAAGTTTGACAAGACACTTCAGTGAATTAACAGCAGACTACCTATCTATTTTTCACCTATTGGAAAAAGTACAGTAAAAAAAGTTCCCAACACTGAAATCCTCTGCACAAAGGTACTAGAGAAAAAAAAACATTTTCATCATCAAGCAAGCATTAAACCAGAATGTGATGGTCATCACAAGCAATTCCCTAAGAGGTTGCAAAGACAGCAGGAAATCTTACTCCATTATATAGCCAAACAGTTACTACTCATTGCATAAATAATTTCAAGATACATAATAACTAGTCCTCAAGTAAGAACTAGAGAACACCATTTGTCTCGTAGTTCATCCTAACTTTAAATGATAATGACCTGTGTCAGCTAATTGGATTTATCCCAGAGGAAACATAAACTTCCCATCTCTAAATATGGCAGAAGATAGTTTCGTAACCTGGAGCAAGATGCTCACTGAAGTCAGGCTCCTCCATTCCCACAGAAGCTGGAAGAAGGGATGTCATCACCCATAATGTTTACATTTCAAAAAGATGACTCTGGTTCTGGAGAAAGACAGTCCTGGATCTTAAAGCTGGCAAAAGCCAGCTGACAAAAACCTATCTAGTCTTCAGAAGATTTAGATAAGAAAGTACTTACAATTCAAAGTGAAAGCAACAAATAAACAAGCAAGAAAAAAATAGATAACAACAGTCAGGTAGATACAGAGGCAAGGATGTTGGGGGAGGTAGTAAAGGGCAAAGCTGGTCAAATGTGTGGTGACAGAAGATTTCACGCTGGGTGGCGAACACACAATGTGCTGTACATATAATGTGTCATAGAATTATACACTTGAAACCTATATAATTTTATTAAGGAAAATCAACCAAATACCTTTAATTTAAATATATATATATATATATATTTTGAAAAGTGCTTTAAGGTAAATGTTCTGAAAGCAAAGGAGAGAGAGAACTCTTTTCCCCCATTTTCAACAGGAATGGAGAATTAAGCCTCCTTTTTAAAAAATTAAATTCATTTTGTTGACATTGGGTAATATATAATTTCCAAGTGTACAATTCTATGATACATCATCTGTATATTGCATTGTATGTTTACCATATAAAGTCAAGCCTCTCAGTTTTTACTAGTAATTTTGCTACATGCCTGGCACACTTCTAACTACAGGGATTATAATTGATCAAGGGCCCTTCCTACTGGTCTTTGGCAATCTATGACCATCTCCAGCCAGCATCTGAGACCAAGCAAGGATTCGAAAACAGATCTATTCTTCGAAAAAACAGGTCCATGTGTTGGCTGACATTGGCTTAAGGATACTCTGACAGTTTTGCCTAATATTCCATAAGCAGCATGGGAGCCTAGGATGCTTTCAGCTATCCTTTCCCTCTCTTCTACTGGGAAGACCAGCATCACTGTCTGAAGACTTTCTCTTGATTTACTGACTCCCTCTTGATTTACTTTGAGGCATATACCTGAATAAAATCCTTTATGTTTAATGCCATTTTGGCAGATGTTTCTTGAAAAACCCAGATTAACACAAGGTGGTCATACCAAATAGTATGGTCACTGTACAGCTGTATTATTCAAAACTAATAATGGGCTTACTCCTTGGCAGTGCCAAATGGAATCAGGTATCATAGCAATGAAAATTGCCTAGGCAATTCCACCTCTGGGAGTTTATCATCCAGATGGGCCTTCACAAATCCAAAATAATATATGTAAAAGGTTATACATCACCATAGCATCATTAACATCACAATAGTAAAAACAACACAAGGAAACAAATACGATAAAATATTGTACATTCATAAAATGAAATGCTACAGTACATACTTGTACAAAAAATGGAGATAGTAGTGGGTATGCCATATAGAAAGGTCTCCAGTACTTATTTTTAAGAGAAGATAAAAAGAGGTAAAAGAGTATTTATAACATATGTAACTTTTATGTAATTAAATGAAGGTAATTGTTGGGAACCACCCTGCCTGGTTTAAGGAGCTGTAACCTAGTCATGACTAAGCCTGAGTGAGCGACCTTCAGATCATAAGCCACTAAGGAGACAAAGCTTATCTCCCTGGCAGGAGCTCTGCTTCTGCACCTTTTACTTCATTCATAACTGGCCCCCAATGCTTGATCAGTTAGCCAATGATGAGTAAGATTCCCCAAGGGGGAAACAATCTAAAACAGGCATGATCACGTGGAGGCCCCAGGGAAGGACTTGGGGGCCTATGAAGAAAAGGGGTGATGGACCCTCACCCCTCGGCTTTGACAAAGCCTGAGTCCTCATTCTGTCTGTGAGATGTCTCCTAATCTCTAGGCTGCCTTACTTCCTCTGCCTGACTTAAGTCTGAAGCAATGACAGAGGGCAGTGCAGCCCTGTGCTGGAAAGGGTGGGCTCCTCAAGAGATCAGGCATAAGGAAGAATATGTAAAATCCTGCAAAACCTGCTTTGCTAAGAATGCTCTTAATTAAATGATAAATGTCCAAGAAGGAATTGAGTTTGTTTCCCAAAGTTTTGTAGCCTTTTAGCTGATAGACCCTGACTCAGAAGAAGCCATAATAGTTCTTTGCATGTTATCTATTGTTTGATCCTTACTACCTGACAATGATTAATGAACTTTACCTGTATTCCTGTCCTAGTTGAACCCAATAAAATCTTGTCCTAGCAAGGATCATCACACTTCCCCCTTGAGGGAGTAGCCGTGCCATCCCCTTTTCCTCCATCGGACTTAGTAGTCCCTGTGAATTTGTCTCATGTCTCATCCATAATGCCTTGGACACTGAAGATCAGTGTAAACATCAGGTAATAAGATATATACTTTAATATCTGTATTTGCACAAAAAAACACCAGAAGACTACACAATATATTAAAAAATCAATTATTTTAGGGAGTAGAAGGGGATAAATTTGGTAGAAGAGTAAAATGTGTAATCAAGTTTTCTCAATGTAAATATTTTACTGACATTTGAACTATGTAAAGTTACTACCAAATGAAAAATAAAATACAATTTAATAAATTTAATTGAATTTTCTGAAAACAATGTGGGCACTTAAGCCTCAAGTAAGAGAAAGAACTAGTAACTTATATTACTTTTGAAACATCTTTATCTTATCCCTCCACTGTTCACTAACTTGTGATAATGACTCATTTGTTAATTTAATAAATATTCCTAAAACATTTACTATTTATTAGGCACTATGATAGAGCCTAGGATAAGTGGTGAATAGGACAGATAAAACCCTTATTCTCATAGAGCTTATAACCTAATTTTAAAAAAGAGAGTAAAAAATGGCAATTTCCTACTGAGGTGAGTTCACTGAAAAAGATATACTGGGGAAAATGATGTCTGCAAGTAGAATTTTACCCAACTCTGTGATTCAGTCAAGAAAGGAATTAGTCTCTTTAGCAGTAATAATTTAAAGTATTGCTCTGTTATTTGGTATTTGAGAATTCTAAGCATGGGCAATACATTAAATTGTATATATATTAATGAGATTTTCTGTATTAGAAAAGTTTATATGGAAAGAAGCAGAATGTCTTTGAAATCTCCTTTAATTAGATTCAAGCTAGGCATGATCCAAAATTTTTATTTCTTAAGCTAAAAGTTAAAAGAGGCTGACAGTTTCTTTTTATGAAGTAATAAAGAATGCGTTTTTAGAACTTGCATAAATTAGTTTTTAAGTGTATGAGTTCTCATAGCAATGTAGCATTTTAGTAGCCAATGTAATTAAACTGATATTTTGCATAAGTTAAATGTATATATTTTGTAATTGCCTTACATATTACTTTACTTGAATGTTTATTTATGTAGGTTTTTTTCATTGAGTTTGTTTTTTAAAATTATATTTTTACTTGCAAACAGTTAATTTAAAATTAATGTTATATTTAAAACTTGTATTAAAGTAGGTATAGAGTAAAAAGACTCATAATAAACAAATTTATAAACAAATTGCCCTGTTAAGGGACAAAGCAATCTCATCATCTTTAACGTATTATTTTTTACCCACATTCTGCCACTATGTCTTTATTTTCTTTCATTTTTTTTGGAGGGGGAGGAACTTCTGGCATGGATTTTGGATTTATTTTTCATTTGCTTTGGAAAAATATCACTCATTTTGAGTCTTTAAGTAAGTCATTTATTTCACATACTTCTAAAATTTATTAAAATATAATTAAATTATACATATTTACTTGACACTGTTCTAACTCAGCTTAAGGTCTTTGAACTTTAGGTTACCCTCTACATTGTTATAGGTAGCTGAAGTTCATTCATTTATATTGCTATATAATATTGCAGTGTATGGATATAACCTAATTTATTCATGCATTCTATTACTAATGGATACCTTATTTCCCATGAATATATATATGCTTCTTGGAGTAGGCATACAACACTATCTTCCAGGTTAATATTGAAGATTAGAATTTCTACTCATTGGATATATATATCATCATTTTATTTTGATAATGCCAAGTAATTTTCCAAAGTGTTTGTGCTAATTTACATTACCTCCTGCCAGCAACATATGAAAGTTCTGTCATTTAATGTCATCACTAATATTTGATATTTGAAGGCTATGAATTTTTATAACAATGTGGTTGCATGTCAAACAGTACTACACTATGATTCTAGTTTGTGGTTTTACATTGCTGATACTTTTGAGCATATTTGTATTTTAATGGTGATTCAAATTTCCCAGTCTGTTAAATGCAGTTTGAGTTTTCATTCTTTGTTTTTTTGTCTTATTTGTTTTTGGAGTTTTTATTATATAATCTGAATACTCTTCATCTGTAATTTATGTATTGAAAATAATTTTTCTCAATCGGAGATTCTTATTTTTACTTTTTTATGGTTTTCAGTAAACAATAATTTATGTAGTTTTATTTTATTTGTTTTCTGCTTTTGTGTCACTTGTTTTGGCATCCCCAATTTGTAAGTACAGGGCTTGGCAAAAGTAAGTTTACAGTTGTTTGTGTGGAAGAAAGACAAGCAGATTATGCTATTGTAACTGCTTTATTAACTCACAACTGTAAACCTGCTTTTGCCCAGCTTTGTATATTTCCCTAAAATAACATGAAAGCTTTTGTGATTTTACCTTTTACATTTATCTTTACCTCAAATTGATTTTACCTTATGAACCAATGTCAGAGGAATTCCTTGTATATTTTTTCTCATTTGAATACATGGTCAACCAAATAATTCCTTAGAACAAAGCAAAGCAAAGTTCCAGGTGTCTCCTGACTAGTAGATTTAATGGGTGTATTTTACTTTGGAACCTAACTTTTGCCATGAGGATGCTATTTCTTTCTTTCTGGCTTTTTACCCTTCCTAGCCCTTCATAGAGTAATGTGGCTATTTTTCATTTTATTTTTTCTCTGTTATTTATGTTAGTCCCCATTTTGATTTTTTTACTAGTCACCCTAGAAATTTTAGTATGTGTACTTATCAAAATCTCTATTAAATGTTATTTGTACCCTATTCCTGACCATTAGCTGGATTTAAGAGCACTTAAATCCTAATCTCTTTCTCCCAATTTATATGCTATCATCATCTATTTAGTTCAATCTTTCTTTTAACACCACAATTCAGTATTTTTTTTCTAACCATAGTTTTCATTTTGATTTTAATACTTACTAATTTCTTAGCTCTTTATTTCTTCTGGCATATTAGACTACATAATCAGATTATTTTTCTTCTGCCGAAAGTTTAACTCGAGCATGCTATGTTTCTGGCATGTTGGTGAATCTTACTCTGTTGATGCCTGAGCTGTCACTCTTCTTTGATTGGTTTCTTTGTGGATTTTGTGATTTGTGAATTGGCCCATTTTCCTCCTTGGAAATTCTTTCATCAATGGAAAAAAGATCCTTTCAGACAGGATTTTCTTTTGCTTTTATCAAAACCCTAGGTACTCTAAAAGTCTTGAACCACTGTAAAATAGTTGTATTTTTTTGTTTGCTTTTAATCATCACAGTGTTACTTTGAATTCCATTCAATTGTCAGAGTTGGCTTGTGGTTGTAAATTATCCAGGATGAAGGCAAACTAAGTCCCATATCAACTTTCCTGCTCAAAAAAATGCTAATAGAAACCAAACAAAAACTGAACATAATGGTTAGCATATTTAAGTGTAATTATTTATTAAATGCATTCACGATATCACAGATACATGCACAATATTTATGTCAAAAACTTAGTGCAAATAAGAAGCCACCATGTAAGTGATCCCTGAAGTTATTATTTTGCAGTTGAGAGAAATTTCTCTTTCATTTCTACACCTCATGCTTCTTATAGGACAAAAGATAACGTTTAAGGCTCTCTGTCAGTTTGGATCCTAGAAGCACATGAATGGAACATAACCAACTGAGAGGTAAAAAGAGGAGAAATAGGCAGGATGATCCTTAAGACAACTCGCAGGCCAGGCCCGATGTCTGTAACAGGAGAAGGATGAAGATTAGATAGGGAGAGCCCCAGCATGAAGTACAGCTCTTGAGAAAGTCTTGGGCAGTTTTCTGAGGATCTCCAACCAGATTTCCTGTTAGGAGGGCTCTGCATCAGTGGAGGTGACTCTCCTATTTCCCTGTGCTCTATCACTGGCTGAGAGGAGCCAATGGAGAGCACAGTCTTTCTTACACGTGGTGGCTAAAGGTGGAGCAGCTGGAGGCTAAATGCAATCCTTGCAGTGAGTTCTCCCGAAGCACTATCTGACCATCGCATACATCTTCATGGTTACCACACCTGAAAAAGGTGGAGAGGCTGTGGCATAATAGGAACTAATGTATTTGCTCTCTGTTCCTAGTTCCTGGCACAGACCTCCCAAAACTCTTGTGATTTTCTCAGTAATGGGGTGACAGGGGTGTCTTTCAAGAAGCTTCTAAATCCCTTGGAATTTCCTGGGCAATAGGCCCATATTTCGTTTCACTGAGGCAACTCTTTGTGGGCTCCTGGATAGTTTCAGGATGGGGCTGATCATCAAAAAGATCAGGCCACAATTAGAAACTTTGAACCATCAGCTTCAGCCCACCCCCAATCCTCAAGGGAGTGGGGAGGGGCTGAAGACTGAGTAAGCAATTGATAATGCCTACTTGATAAAGTCTCCATAAAAATTCTAGAATATGGGGTTCAAATAGCTTCCAGGTTGTTGAACACATCCACATGCCGGCAGGGTAGTGAACCCTGATTCCATGAGGGTAGAAGCTCCTGCTCTTGGGACTGTTGTGGACCAGTTCACCAGGCTGTGCATTTATCCTTTAAAATAACTGGTAATAGTAAACAGCGTGTTACCCTGAGTTCTGTAAGCCATTACAGCAAGTTTTCAAACCTGAGGAGAGTTTCATGAGAATCCTTAATTTGCAGCTAATTCAGACAGAAATGTGAATGACCCAGGGATCCACTACTTGTGACTGGCTTTGGACATGGCCAGTCATGGGCCCTTAACCTGTGGCATCTGCACTAACTCTGGATTATAGTATCAGAATTGAGTTTAATTGTGGGACACTCAGCTGGTGTCTGCATAAAATTAGAGAATCGCTTTATATGGAAATTGTCAGAAGTGTTTAGAAGAGAAACCATTTTCTTTTAGAGTCAACGTATACCCCCATAAACCTGGGATTCCCAGAACATACATTGCTCTTTAAGGATGAAATAGGAATTATATCTCCATCCCATATAAATAAATTAATGGCTGAATTTTGTGTCACTGACAGGAGGGCAGAAAATTATTCTAAAACAGGCAGAGTTCTTCACTATATTTATAACCAAATGCCATAATTTTATATATGCATATATGTAAGTTTGATTTGGAGACAGACATTATTCCTCATCCAAGATTACATAGCATTGTACATTTTGGCTGAATATCGGTTTAACAATGTTGTAAGCTTCCAGGAAGTGGGGACAGTTGCATTGAATTTGTCTCATTAAATTGTCTGGTACTGGCCCAGGGCAGATGTGCTGTAAATAACTTAGGTGAAGACTATGTATCATTTGTGCCAAAAGTTTTCAGAGTGTTTGGGGAAAAGGTTGAAAATTTTACTTGTCCTGGGCAGAGAATGCTATAATAATTATGCTCTGAAGCAACTCCTCACCACACTGGAAATTTGGGACACTTTGTGCACAGAGACAGGTGTCCTGGTGGCTAACTTACAAACCAGAGGAAAAGTATTGAATGCAGTTAAGGACAGCCATTTGTCCTTCTTCTATGAGAAAGAATTGTGTTTGTTACCTGAGATTTTGTGGCTAGGAAAGGAGTACTGATAGAAACACTTTGACATATTTCAGATTTTTCTAGGTTTTGTTCTTTTCCAAAGATTCAAGAGTGTGTAAGAAGTATATATCATTATGCTACTGTAGAGAAAACAAACAAATAAAAAATCATGGCTCAGGTCCAGACTGGTGGCTTCATATTCCAGCTGAACTCTAATCATCTAACTTTGAGGAATATCTTATCCTATGTTGTCCTTTTTTTTCAACTGTACAATGAGAATGTATACTCACAAATCTTACCTAATACAGCAATTGACAATATGAATGAGCTAATGTAGACAAGGTGTTTAGGTCAGATCTTGGTACAATGTTATGATATTAACATTATCTCTGCTTTCTTACTTGTTCACCAAAAAGTTTAGAGGAAGGGACCATATAATTCATCTCCTAAAGTTGCATCGTTTTAAAAGCTTTGACATAGTAATAATAATGATAACAATAATGATAATAGATAAAATTTATTAATATCTTATTTGTCAACCATTATGATTTTACATTTATTTTCTCATTCCCATCACAGGGAATCTAGTCATAGCAATATGTCCATCCCACAGATGAAGAGACTGATGACTAAACTGCTGATTAAAGAGGTTTACTATCTTGCTTAAAATCAAATGACTATTAAGTAATGAAGCTTAAATTTCAGCTCAGTCTAACATCTGGGTATTCTTTAGAAAACACTTTGATATGTGTCCATTAAAGGGCAGAATTTGATAAAATATGATTAAATAGTTAAAGGAACAAATTAATTGTCAATAAAAATAATCTATTTTTCACAAAAAGTTTACTTTATAAATATATTTACTGATAATAATGACTTTCTATTAATTTCAGCATTTGGAAATTTTTTGTCTGTGTCTTCCACGGGTGCTATAGGGCAATAGTCTCCATCAGACAATAAAATGTGATGTTTGGTATCTGTTTCTTTAATTGAACTTTAAAAATATATATCATTTGAATAAAATTGTAATGACTTCATTAACCTAGTTTGCCCTTTCTCAAATATAATGACTATAAATGTGATAGGAAGTTAAAATTGTCCATTGCTGGAGGAAAGCAATCAAGCTACATTGACCAATATGCTTACATATTTATCTGGCAAGTTTCCTCCCTCAGCTATCAAAGCTGAAACTAGAAAATCATTTTAAATATCTAGTCATCTGTCTATGAAGAAATTAAATCATTAAAACTCAGACTCAAAGTGTCAATGAATCAAGTTTACAGAAGGAAATCTTAAGTTTTTATTTTTTAGGGTTTTCCAGCTTAATAGTAATGATAAAACATTCTGGCTTATTTAGTTATGTGGAAGGTAATGGATATAAACTCAGTGATTTTCAGTGGCAAACTTAAAATGCATTCCCAAATACTAAATATTTTATTATAAAATAATTTTAAAATCCAGTGAAAAAACAAACCATTAAGCACTCACATGTGTGTAGATTCATTTCCTAGATACCGTATAAGCCAGATGCTGTACAAACTATAAGGTATTTCAGAGTTAGTGTTTTTGCCATCTTTAAAAATGAAGATTAATAGATATGCTGGGATATATGAGGTCTGTCTGGGAAAAGTCTAGCCGTTGTTAACGTAAAGCAGTTTGTGTTACACTGATGGAACCTGGCAGCCAAGGAGAGTGGACTCGAATGCACGTGCATAAACAATGACAACTTCACTATACTAGTCAGTGGGGGCAGTAGATGCTGTTGAGTGAGCACGTGTACTGTGTGGCAGTCACATTCAAAATGACTGAACAAGTACAACAATGAATCTACATCAAATTTTTATGTAAGCTTGAACATTCCTCCATGGAAACTATTTGAATGATTCAGAAGACTGCAGCCATGGGCAACTGGTGATTGGCAGTTTCATCACAACAATGCACTCGCTCATGTATCACTTTTCATGCAGAGATTTTTTGTTGAAATATCAAATCATCCATGTGACTCAGCCCCACCCCCTACAGCCCAGATTTCGTGCCCTGAGACTTACGGCATTTTCCAAAATTAAAATCACTTTGGAAAGGGAAGAGATTTCAGACCATCAGTGAAATTTAGGGAAAAACAATGGAGCAGCTGAGGATGATTGGGAGAACTGCATGACGTCCGAAGGTGTCTACTCTGAAAGACACTGAGGTGTCATTGTCCTATATACATACTTTCTTATATCTTGTATCTTCAAAAAATATCTCTATGTTTCATATTACATAAATACCTTCTGGACAGACCTTATATATATCTCCCAGCAGGGGGATAAATAAATAATATGATACCAGAAAGAAGAAAAAATAGCTACCAAATAAAGGCCATGGATACCCTGCATTTATAATGGAAAACAACAAAATACTTCTCTCTCCCTCTAGCTCACACACATAAACACACACACAAGATCCTGGCCATTGATTCTAAAAACAAAGAACTCTAATATACCTGGCACAGAAACCATTTTATAATATTTATAGACTTTATTGGGAGAAGGATTACAGGGAGTCATACATTACAAAATTGAAAAAGTTGTTTCCGAGAAGGTGAAAATTTTATTTTCTCTGTATAGTCCACAATCATTTACCTCCCCCTAAAGGCCATCTTCTCAAACAATTACTCTCTTTTGCACTTGCTCTCCAGTGTCATTCACTTACTTATAACCCATTTTACAAAAATACACACCTTAAGAACAAACCACTGGAGCAAATGACACAGAAAGTGGTTAGAAAATCAAAATTGGCTTATTTTCGTGTAGAAATAAATTTAAGCTTGTTTGCAAATACATGGTCTCTACACATTTGTGTGAACATGATCTAGAAATGATTCTCGGTCATACCTCTTTTTTAAATGCTTCATTATTTGTTAGGGCTGAAAAAAAATCTATCTTCTTCCAGTAAAGATAGTTATACTTTGAATTAGTACAGTATCTTCTTTTTCAAACCACACATAAATACAGGAAGAATCTAGTTCTGGGTGAAGAGGAATCCTAAGATTTGATGTGCAAACCAATGCTTTGCTCTTTTTTTATGGTCTTTCCTGGAGCTCTGAGTTCTCATCATATGTCATTATGTATTCTAATTAAGAGTCTGCCCCAAAACCAGATTATAAATTTCCTGTTACTAGGAAGGGCATTATTTTTTCTCTGTAGCACCATTAACAACTAGAACTGGTGTTTGAAAATAGCGGGAACAACAAAAATGTACCAGTTGACATGATGTTGGAAGACATGGTTCCATGGAATGATTATTACAAATGGTGATAGAGATCTTGGCCTCACCAAGAAATCCATGTAGATGACCTTGTGGTCAAAATAATGTAATAATTATAACCACCTTTGTTTTCAGTGACAGCAGCAGCCATTCAGAACTTCAAGGAAAATTCTGTTTTCTTCTTATTTTGTCCTCTAGCAATACCCTTAGGCAAATTTTTGATATAGGACATGTTAATGCTGGCAATGATTGTCTTATCTTCAACTTTCTTACAAATGTTGGTACTTTCCTTCCCTGTGTGCAGTATATTTCATCAGGTTCCTACTGTAAGAATAGGACGAAGAGCTCAGACACATAAATAATTCACATTGCAAAGAGTTGCAAACTCAGATGAATCACAGTTTCTTTTCCTTCTTTCTTTTTTTTTTTTTTGAAGAGCAATTTTGTCAGGAAAAAAAGCAACAGGCACAAACTTATTTGTATTAAAACATGATTGATTAATAACCACAAACCCTTTCTGTTTATGAGTATTGAAAATTATGGTACATGCTAACCATAATACATTTTCTCTTGGTGAGAAACATGTTTGCAATATTGTTCCTTCCATCACAACACTTCACTGCAAGAGTTTATTCTCCAAATAACCTCTTTCCCTTCAGAAGTCTTCTTAGTGGCCACAAAACACATGTCTTTCAAATTTGCCACCTCCGGAGACTCTTCTATCAGCCTTCCTTCTAGGTTAGTCATTACTACAGGATCATGAACTCTCTTCATCTGCAGCCTTTCTTCCCAGTGATACCTTTCAGTCAATCCACAGAAAAACCTAGAAAAATCTGGTGACCTGGAGTCACTGAAAGCCCTGGCACATTGGAATGTGTACACAACATATATATCTTCAGAGTTAAGAACTTAGGTGGTTCATCAATGAGGAACAGATGAGGAATGGAATAGACAGATAGATAGATATTAGATACATAGAGATAGCAATAAAATAGAGAATATAAATATAAATATAAGAGGGTTATACTGTGTATGCTGTATAGACTATATAGAGAAAAAGTTGAATCTACCAGCAGAAATATATTTGAAAATATAAACAAGCATTTTCTCTCCTTTAGTTTTTAGATTTTATTTTGTTTTTGTTTAAAACAATTTATGGCGCCTCTTGTTTGCAAGCATGCAAAGAAATGGACATGCATTTTAAATAGCTTACCAGTAAAAAAGAAAGTTCAAATTTGTCTGTAGTGTGATTTAGCCATATTATGCCATATAAATTAAAAGCCCCCAAACTGGATTCTAGGAATTTCTCAGAAGAAATATTTGTAGATATTCTCATGATCACCTCAAATAAATTTAATACAACACTTCATAATAGTGAAATTTTGACAGTTATAGGAATACCAAACAGAGAAATGATCCAAATGATTATATATGTATACATGTATCTATACCCACTGGAAAAGTATGCAGCCATTAAAATGGCTTTACAAAGGACTGTAGTATGATTAGGACATTACTCATCACCCAAAAAATGACAGAGTGCTTAAGTTATATATATATAACAAGATATATACTCAGAAATGGGATTGCTGAATCACATGGTATGATTATATTTTTAATTTTTGAGGAACTTCTAAATTGTTTACCATACTGCCTGAACACAGTTTTTATAAGTGATCTTATCTTACTAAAGATATAATTTTTGCTGAATAAATGAATGAATTAATAAAGAAATTATGGGATAGTTGGATGACAATTAAATGCACAGGACTAGTCATGGTTAAACCCCCTCTTTCTTTATTCACTCCTGAATATGGAGGGGATCTCATTGCTCTATGTTTCTTCATAACCAGAAGTTATGAAGGAAGGTTTTGCATGTTGTTTGCACTTTGAACAGACACCATATAGATGCATATAAGAATTTTTTAATACAGAGATGTTATGCAAGAGACATAGAGATCGCTTCCTTGACATAGATTCAGCAAAATGCCAAATAAAGCATAAAGTGTGGTTGGAGTGTTTAAAGCTAAAAAAAATGGGCTAGTATGTTTTTCTCCCAAGAATGATGACCAGAAGTTGACATACATTCTGTGTTCAAGAGGAGGTGAGAAATGCGGTCCCTATGAAAGTATGCAATACCAATAGTCACTTGTGTTACAGTGTCTTTTACTAAGTACTCTGGGTTAAAGAGAACTTAAAAAGGAATTTGGAGGTGCACAAGACTTGGTTCTCAAAAGATAAGAAGCTAAGGGTGACTTTGTAAGAGATCAGGAACAATGTCATGCGTGATCTAGTCTTCTCAGAAAACTGGAGAAGAAATCACAATCAGGACTGAGACCTGTATGGAGAGATTGCTCAATATGGACAAAGTTAGATGCACAAACTGCAGCTTCGAGGGCACACGTGTACCTGGAGTATCACTCAGGTGTGCCTACTACCAGGTTTTATAATGCAGGCACAGAAATTTGATAGATTCACAGATTCAGCTTTTCCAGGGGAAAGGGGAGGCTGAGTTCACAAGTAAACAAAGCTGATGACAACAAGGATTGATAGCTATTTTATGTTTTCAGTAGTGTTCATAGATTTCTTTGAAACCCAGTGTTTTCACCACAAAGTGGGAATTAAGAAAACTTTCCTTCCAGCCTGAAGGATTATTATAAGCATCAAACAACACGTTAACTGTGTATAAGCAATTCAGCAACATAAATATATAGATGCATGTGTATGCATACGCTATTATTATTATTGTTATTATTATTATTATTTTAATCCTCACCTGAGTACATTTTTTCTATTGGTTTTCTAGAGAGAAAGAAAGAGAGAGAAGGTCGAAAGAAAAACATCAATGTGAGAGAGAAACATAGGCACCCAGACCAGGATTGTATGCACCCAGACTGGAGATGGAACCCTCAACCCAGGCATGTGCCCTGACAGCAAATTGAATTCACAATCCTTTGGTTATGGGATGATGCTCCAACCAACTGAGCCACACTGGCCAGGGCGTGACTACTATTTTTGTAACCTGAGCCATCTGATTCTCCAGCACTTCATAGTTACTGTGTATGTACACCTTGGTTTCCTTTTCTCCTACATCTCTTGGGCAAACATTACCGTATATGTATTTTAATCAGAAGTTGTTGTTTTGTTAATTCCAAAAAGACTTCCTGCCTTTGACCCAGTTCTACTGCTTTCCTTAGATGTTTAAAAACCTTTTTTAATATCTTCATCCTCAAGATCATCAATTTCTGTTTTATACAGACAGATCTCCTTTGATATTCATGTACGATACTTTCCCAGCATTTTCTTTTAAGTCTTAGGCTTTATACTCTACGCTGTCATCCACTTCACCATGTACTTTTCATAATTTCTTCTCTTTTTCCTTCAAAAAATTTTTTTATCTTCAGTAAAACAGTTTCATTCCTTCATTTCTACATGTGAGCTAGTGGAATGTGAAGTGTGTTTGCTGAAAGTATTGTTACAGTTCACTGTGGAACATGGAAACACAACAATAGTTCTTCTCCTTTAGACAGGTATACAACCCTCTTCTAGCTTATCCCTATGTATTTAACGGAACCTAAAAACCCTGCCAGAAGTGCCCTGTGCTGTGGGGAGGCCACATAAAACTAAGGCTCAGAAAACCTGTCACAGGAAGCTGTTTACTCAGCCCTCACTATCTTCAAATAGATTTCCTCTTGATTTCTTCATTTACTTTGCACCACCTTCCTCTCTATAAATTGCAGTCAGTAATTCTCCTTGAACTGATCTCTGCATTGTCTGTGTTTCATTCATAGTGCCACTTTTGCATCTGGTACCACCTTTATGGTTTTGCTACTTTGATTTGTTTAATTGTGCTTCCTACCGTTCTAGGGAGAACACTATTCATATTCATGTACACCCTGTGTTCTTCCCATAACTTGAAAAGCAGCATCATCTGCGTTAAAAAAAAATTCATCTCAGGCTATGCACTAGCATCCCATTTTTATTTATGTATTTTATTTCCCGGGAAGCACCTAAGAATCCCTTTGTAAAAGAGTTTTCAGACTGTACACACAGAGAAGCTAGAAAAGCAGGCTTGCCTCATTTCTCTGGCACCTTGGGTTACAAACCCTTCACACACATCCCTCCACTGCTGCGTATGGGCAACTGATGGTGTTGATGGGAAATGTGTTCACATGTTTTAGCAATGTTCAGGCAGATGGTCTCAAAGAGAAACTGTTTTCGTTGTTGTTGTTTTTCTAATCAAACATTTGCTTCATGGAAAAAAAATAATATTCTTCCTACTTTCCTCTTAAAACATAATGTCTCTTCAGATTCCTCAGCCCAACTACTTTTTTCCCCTCCTACTGTGGTACCTATTGTATGTCTCAGGCTACACTTGGAAAACTCTAAGAATCAAAGTAGTTTCAAAGTCTCTGACTTTTAATACAGATCCTTCAATTAAAAAAATTAACAACTTGAGAACCCACCGATGACCATTTTAATATTTTAGTAAATAATATCTAAAATGTGCATGATTTAAAATATTTCCCTGGAGTTCTTTCTCCCTTGAAAACTCACTTCTTGAATTTTGGTAGCTTCTAATAAATCACTTGATCATTATTTTGTTGGCACCTTGCATCAGCTCAGATTCCTTCTTCTTTCATGATTCTGAAGTTTCTTTCTCAAGGTCACTCCTGTTACTTAGGGAACACCGGCATCACCATTGTTTTCCTTAGTGCCGAGTTAACCCTTAGTAACAGCTTTGCTCCCCTCTGTCCTTTCTTTCCCTGCACAACAGTGTTCATCTGTCGGAGCTCTTTATTGTCTCTCTTTCTCCTTCTTCTCCCATCACCCTATCTCCAAAGTTCTGCTGTTTCTGTATGAATCTCTGCCTCTACGTCCCCACCTTGATTTTCTCAGTCTGTGTACTCCTTTAAACATGACTGTAGCTATTTTGCTCTTTAAAGCTCTTGGCTCGATTCCTTCCCTGGGGAATTTTCTTTTTATCATTTTTTTAAATATGAACCACCACTTTGTGACACCTGGAAAGGTGAGCAGGGATTCTCTACCCTTCATCATCTCTCTTATATTTTTTAATTTCTTCTTGTTCTCAGAGGGATATTCTTAACCTCCAAATACCTCTGCCAAATTCCTCAGTTTTGAGAAATTAATTTTAGCTATTACCATAGCAGGGTCAGAAAAAGTAACATATATCACATTGCATTTTACAACCTCTAGTTTTCCTTGTATAAAAATACTGACAGTTCCTCTGACCCACTGTTCCAGGGGTATATTTTTGGTAAATATTCACAACTTTTGTTGTATCTAAACTAACATTCTGCAATCTGGTATCATAGATCACTTTACACTTTTGATTTTATTGCAAATATTTTGGAGTCAGCAAGACCTCAAAGTTTAGCCACTTATGAGCTGCATGATTCCATGTCTCAATGTTTTCTTGGAGAAATGAAAGTATTATTTACTGTGGTTTTGGTTTACTGTTGTTAACCGTATTGTTCTTGTCACATGTCAATAATACATGTGAGATTTGTGGCAAAATACTTAAATCTATGACCTTTCATTTCCTTATCTTTAAAAGTAAAATAACAATACTTCCCATACAGAGACACTGCACATATTAGCAATAATGATGCAAAGTACCCGATACTCGAGTATGGGTGATGACAATGCTTGCCATCATCGTGACACACCTTTGACAATTTATCCTCTCCCTATGACATGTGTTCTGAGCGAGAGCTAAAATCCTCTCCCACTATCAGGTTTTTTTCCTTTTAACATGGTGAGAGGTTAGTATGCGCTTAAAAACATTTGTATATGTTTTTAATGGGTGGTGAAGTTACTTTAATTTACAATGTTTACTTTCCTCTGTCCATTTCCTATCTCCATCCATACATGGTACAGTTTGAATGTCATGGTCTGCACATCCATAATATTCAGTTCAACATGACAGACCAGTGCACAGTGCCCTGAATATAAGCACTTACTCCTCAAAGCATTTCCCTGTATGAATCTGATGTTGAGTTATTGAACTAATTTATATAGTTTGTTTTCTTATATTCTTATTTTCACAAAGTTTTTTCTTCCTTTATGTGACATTTATAAAGTGCCCAAAACATGCCAGGCAATGTGCCGGCTACTAAGAATACAAAGGTAAAGATAATGCCCTTGCTCAAATGATTTCAAAAACTATTGGGAAGTGCACCCATCCAAAATACATAATTGTAATAAAAAAGTGTTTTTTTATAACTTTCAAAGTTCTTTTTCATATCTTAGCTTCAGTCTATCTTTAATTCTTCCCAAGTCTATCTTTTAACCCTGTCAAATCCTATGTTAACTCTTGCTTTCTTCTAGGACAACATTAACATTAAAGGAGACTTAATCCTTCCCTTCCTTGTCCTGCTTTAATTTATAACAGAAATATTTAATTATTCTCTTGTACATCATTTAAAAATTTATAAAACTTCAAATTCAAAGAAATATAGAGTATGATGTAATAAGCTTTCATATATGCATAACATAGGTTTAATAATTATTTAGTCATATATGCTTCATCCAAATTCTAGATATTAAAATAGTTTATACTTAAATATGTCATGTTGTATTTCCAGCAAAAATATATCTTCAAAATGTTAATACCTAAAAAGTTAACAACTGTTAATCATTTCAGGGATATATTCTGCATAAAAGAAAAATCCATACCAAACTTTGTGGTGTAAAACAGCAGCCAAGTTATTATGTTCCTGGATCTCTGGGTTAGGAAAATCAGTAGTGCTTGGCTAGGTGATTTTTTGCTACCTGTGGTTATTCAGTGGTACTCAGCTGGCAATGGGCCAGACTAGAGGACTTAAGACTGTTTGATTCTTGTATCTCTTGCCTTAGCAGGGATGACCTTAACTGACAGATTGGATACCTAATGCATCCTCTTCAGCATGGCATTCTCGGGTAATTGGACTTCCTACACAGAGTTTGCTTCTGCTGAGTGAGTAACCCAAGATTACTAGGCAAACAACACAAGGTTTTTTGATGACTTAACTTGAGAATCAGAGTCACTTTTGATGCATTGTTTGGTCAAAGCAACAATAAATCTGTCCAGATTCAAGGAGATGAATATACACGGTCCCTGAGTGAAAGGAGTGTCAAATAAATTTGAAGACATGTTTTAAAACCACAACCGCCTTTAATATCATATACAGTAATACCAATTCCATATTTTGAATTTTCTCAATTATCTCAGATATGTTTTTATGTACTTGGTGTTCAAACCATTCTTCATACAAGGTCTATATATTGCATTTTACTGTCATTTTTTTAGTTAATCTTTTAATACAGAAAAAGTCTTTTTTACATCATTGATTTGTTGACAGAGTATGATGGATTATATTAAAATGACCCACATTACTTCTTTGAAGTATCATTTAATTTTATTGCTCTCACTCCCATATTTTCTATAAACTAGAAGTAAGTTATAAAAGGTGATTAGATTTATATTCAGCATTTTGTCAGAAACATTTTATAGGTGATGCTCTGTATAGTATACTGTGTCCTATCAAGAGACACTTAATGTCTGGTTGACTTAGTGTTATTGGTTGAACAGGTACTTCAGGAAGTGGTAACTTGTGCCTCCTACTGTAAAGTCATGATATTTTGTTTATTTGTTTTTCATCTTGATATCAGCAAATAACCCTTTGGGGTGATACTTTTGGTCTTTAGGTATAAGCACACCCTATCAGCTTCTCACAAAATATTTTTCAGTATTTTGATAATTCTTGTTTGATATAATTATTACAGTGTTGGTTGCAAAATTTTCAATTTATAATTCTATCTTTCTTTTATATATATTAACAGAAATTCATTTGTAAAGAATGTTTCTGCATTAACCAGGATTATTTAATTATCTAAAATTTATATCCTAGAGAAAGGGAAAGAAAATGCTTATATTTTATTTATAATCAACTTTCTGAATAAATTATTGGTGCACTAGGTATATTTAATAATGATAAAGATTTTCCTTGTTTTGGCATTCTTTTTTAGAGCTATTTTAAAACCATGGGAATATACACATTTAATATTTAAATTGATTACAGTTACTATTATTATAATTTTGTTTCTTAAATTATTCCAGCTTTAGTAGTGGGATCCTTAAGATTGTCAATTGTGACGTTTTGGCATGTTTACATTAGCCTTTGATACTTTTCTTGATTTCTAACATAGCAAACTATTCTATGTTGTTTTTTACATTTCATGCCTTAAACCTGAACAAGCTATTAAGCAGCCCCAATTACTTTTGGTGATAATAATGTTTAGATACCATGATATGTACATGTGGGTGCACAAAGCCAGTGAGTTGATATAGATTCTAGGTCTTTTCAGTGGACAGAGCTGCAGAAATTTTTTTAAACAAAAAATAAGTTCATACTTAACCAATATCAAATTTCATTAATAATTTTAACTTTTTAAAATATGTTTATATCTCTGTCTTATACTGATGATTATAAAATTATTAACTTTTTATTTGCTTTATTCTGTAATATACAGAAATCAAATTTTGAATTACCATAGTGATATCCCAACTAGAGCAATTAAACTGAATGGGGTTTAAGTACCTTAGATTTCTTTTGTTTGTAAACATTTCCTTCAAGATGTATAGCCAAAATACTATATTCTGAATCTTGTTAAAATGATTTGTTTTGCCTGTGTAGTTACATCACGAACATCAAATATTTGTTTTAATTTGTCCTCAAGTTTTAAGACTTGCATTTTTATGTAAATTAATTCATAATATATGAAAAGTCTGCATGTTTTAATTCAGAACTAATAACAATATATGCTCAGAAACATCTTACTTTCATTACACTTCTTTCCTTCTGTTCTGTACATTCTTGTATAAACAAACATTTATATTAGTTTTGTTTTGGCCTTTTAGTGTTTTGTTTCTTTGTGGGGGTGTTTTTTACAAATATTAATTCATATATTGCTATGTTATGTGCAATATTCTTCTTGTTTTTCCCCTTGAACTCTAAACATAACTGAGTGTTTATTTATTAAGGAAATCTTTGTTAAAGACTTAAAATTATTCACTTTCAGGAGAAATAGAAAATGCACAAATAAACAGTGTTTAATATAATCACAAACTTAAGAAGGTCAAGACAGAAGTTGCTTGATATTGTAACTAAGACTGTGGATGGTGGGATACTTATACAGGTACACTGGGATGGTGTCTATGGAAGGGTGACATTAACTTTGTGAGCTGAAAGATGAGAAGAATCCAGATGTGTAAAAATCACAGAGGAGAATGAATCTTTCACCTCCTAGAAACTGAACCCAGGCCAATGAATTCGAAAATTAGTAGCAAGGAAGAAAAGAAATTAAGTTTGCAATTGGAAAAATAGAAAGTGATTTAGTATGCCAAGAAAATAAATTTTTATTTTATTTGAAAGACAATAGAAAGCCACAGAATGGTTAGGGCAGGGAAGTGACACGATGTCATTTGTTTTAAAATAACCACTTTGACTGCTGTTTAGAGAATGAATTGGAGGAAAGCAAAAATTACAACTGTCCTCTCCTCTAATATTACATCTCCCAACCTCCCTTCCACCCCATTATTTGTTCATTTTTGTATTCTTCCTAGTTAGTTTAATTTGCCAGAACAGTGCTACAAAAAGCACTTTCATCCCCTGAATGTTTCAAACTTTTTGAAAACTTTTCTGATGCAAAGGCACAGTTGACCTCTCCTTTCACATGTCTCTGTTTTACATAATTTACTGTTCTAATATCTATGCTTTTGTCTCATAATTGTGTGTTTACAAACCAGTTACCCTATGAATCCATGAAAATCTGAGAGGATAGTATAGCATTTATCTTTGAATCCACAATAGCTAATAGATTTATAACACATCCAGAGTTCCACTGAAGTATTAAAGATAAATAAATAAATGAATGATGTTAAAATAAATCTCCTTCACAAACATTCAATTTTTAAAACTGTTTTCAATACTATATTCTCATAAAACTTGTTAAAAGAAGGCAATTCAGTTATTTTGAATTCTTTTAACCAGTCAAATTCTAATTACAGGGTTTGTATGAAATCAACCACCTTCATGAAAGCATCTTGAACACCATTATGTGCCCCTCATTGTCCATGCCCATGAGTCCTTTATTCGTGTTCTTGGCTTGACCCTTTTTCTTCTTTCTCCCATTACTCCCCACCCCCACCCCTCTGGTCACTGTCAGTTTGTTCTTTATTTCCAAGTCTCTGGTTCTATTTTGTTCATTGTTCTTGTTGTTGTTGTTGTTGATCATGTTCCACTTATAGGTAAGATCTTGACTGTGGGACTTAGAGGGGGGACAGGGGAGAACAATGGGGAAAAAAGCAGGACAACCATAACTGAACAATAATAAACAAACAAATAAATAAATTTGGAAAAAAAGGAAAGAAAAAGCGATATATAAATATTATGTGTATTTAAATATATTTATTAGCTTTAGAATAAAAGATGTTGCCAGCGGTGGGGGGACCATTATCTCTTTGGCTTCTATAACAATTTTTTTGGAAGTTTGTATTCTAAAGTTATTGGAGTATGTGTATGTATATATATCATATTTCCTACAATAAACAAACCCTCTGAAAATAAGAACCACTTCTTCTTCATCCTACTGTATTTTACTGTGTATGACAAAAAAATCAAATGAGTCTGTTCCTCTCCTTAGTCCTTATTGCTTTCCTGTTATGTTAACCAGACTATCCCTACATCTGACCAAGAAGGCCTTGAAGTTCCCCTCAGCTTGACTGAATTCTGGGCAGGTTTGTTCCTGACTGCAGGCCTCTGAGCACTCTTTTCTGAGAACATTTACTTTTCCCCTTCAGAGATGTAAAACTTTCCCCAGCCTGACAGTTTTAAATCCCAGAGATATCTTTTTCCAGAACCTTGGAGCCATCCCTTTGAAGTGCAATTATCAAGAAAGATAGCAACCCTATCTCCTTGTCTTTGTGAGAGGGTAGAAGACTAATTTCAACAAGCACAGGTGGCTTATCACATCTAGTCATTTTCTACTAGATCACCCCAATCCTGGACACCCTCTGCCTTTTGTTTCTGTGGAGTTGAGTTCAATCTCACACCAGCCACGGCTTCAGCAGTCCTGAATAAAGTCTTCCTTGCCTATTTAACTCTGATACACTTTTTCTTTGACACATTTCCCTTCTAAATGTCCACTTGTGAGTTATTGTCTTCATTTAGGTGGCTGAAACTGGGATAGGCAGACATAGTGAAGAACAAACTTGGATCCAGTGTATTTAAAATCAAAAAAGACTCCCATTTTTTTCCTTTAGTTCTTCAGGTCTATGTGATCATGCAGGTTTTGAATACTTTGTGCCTATATCATGGGTTTAATGGTTCCTTTTCCTCTTCCACTTATGTTTTTCACAGTTTTACTAAAGTCTATATGGTCAACAGGTTTTGCCAATGAGTCTGTGCTACAGCATGGAATGGAATGGTGTCCCTTTCCTATTGTACTTCTGTACTTAACATCTTAAATCTATATCAACCTACTTTAGTAAAGTAGAAATTTCTGGTGACAATATGAACTCTATTCTGGGTATACCAGACTCTCCTATGAGACTTTTATATAAAATTAAGATGGGGACAACAAGATTTATATCTTCCTTTATCAGGTGAGGCTGCAACCTAAGTGACTTGGCCAAAGTAGAACCAACATTAGCCTCATGTTTCCCTTTCTACATCTTTCAACACAGTAATTCTCTTTCTTCTCTGATTGAGTCACTACTGAGGAGAAGGATCCCAAAAGCCAACTATGATTTCAGAACAAAATTGGCTCCAACATCCATCAGGAAAACAAATTTGTAAGACTGATTGTAAACACTATAATGACATTAATACAATTAACTGAGTTTTTTATTCTAACATATAAACTTAAAATTCTGAAAAATCAAGACTTTGAAATGAACTCATTGTTTACTTAATCTTTAATAAAGGTTAATAATAACAAATTTGAAGAAAAATAATGCAAAGTTGCCTGAAAGCTGCATGGTGTCTTCATTCTCCCTGCTTTGCTTTTAATGAAGCAAACAAATGCAAATTTGAGCACCAGAAAAATGTTCAATTCTAGAAACATGAAAAAAATAAATGAGAGTCCCCATAAAAATTATTGAAAACTAATTTCATGATAAATTATATGCTAAAGAAATGACAAAAATTATCCTGTTACTGTGCATTATAGATTTCCAGGATAAGATTAGATACAGTTAAGTAAACAATAGGTCTTCAAAATTAAAATCCCCCCTTTCTTTTTTTTTATGTTTTAAATTTCTTCTTTGGTTATCCTAGCTACTCAGACAATGTCTTTATATGATTAGCTTGTCCAACAATGTACTTTTCTAATCTCTGGAAAAACTGCATGAGAAATGTTTATTCTAACAATTGTACAGTTTGTCACTTCTCTTTCCATGGTTGGCCTAAAGGTACATACATATTTCTACCCTTTTTACTTTGTTTGCTTGTTTCTGCTTTACATATACAATTTACCATGGATCAATGCTGGGGTTAGCAATACTAACCACCCACACAGTAGAAAATCTGCATATAACTTAAGTAGGTCCTCTGCACATTCAGATTCCCACCAGCCAATCAAAAATAAATAGGCGATGCATTTACAGACATGGTAGATGTGTTGTCTTTAAGTTACTAATCATTTATTTCCAACCTACATAGAAGTAGGTGTGTACTTCTCCACTGATGCTGGTTTGGTACATCTAAATTTATTTGGTTTCACGTTCAGTGGACTATATGTCTAGCCCATAGATTTTAGGCTTTGGCATGCCATCCTTGAGCCAAAGGGATATTAACTGCTGTGACATAAGCAAAAGAAAATATGCATGCATGGTGAGGTACTCGTTCTTATGCTTCTGGCATCATCATAAGCAGGAAATACCTTGGATGACCCACTCATCCAAGAAGGATAAGATATGTGTGAAACATATCTGGACCCCTTTTGCAGGTTAGACTCAAGCTCAATTCAGCCCACACTAGAACAATTGCTCTTCAGCCAACCTATAGGTTTCTGAAATAGAATAAATGGTAATTGTTCAAAACTACTAGATTTTAGGGTGGTTTAAATGCAGCTGATAGAAAAATGTACAAAAATCAAAATCCACACTGAAAAGTCACTTTCCTTGCTACTCCTTTCTCTAAAAACTCAAGTCCTTACCCAGAAAGTAAACACTACTATTAAATGCTTCCCTATCCATCAAGATATTCATTTATTAATGTTTTATTATTATTATATTACTATTGTCCCAATATTTCCCCCTTCAGT
>PVKM010015891.1:0-27439 GCA_004027735.1 Carollia perspicillata | reverse complement strand
GTACCAGAAGGGGAAGAGGAAGAGCAACAAGTGGAAAACTTATTTGAACAAATAGTAAAGGAGAACTTCCCCAATCTGGCAAAGGAAATAGACTTCCAGGAAGTCCAGGAAGCTCAGAGAGTCCCAAAGAAGTTGGACCCAAGGAGGAACACACCAAGGCACATCATAATTACATTAGCCAAGATTAAAATGAAGGAGAGAATTCTAGAAGCAGCAAGAGATAAGGGGACTGTTACCTACAAAGCCATGCCCATCAGATTGTCAGCTGATTTCTCAAAAGAGACCTTGCAGGCAAGAAGGGGCTGGAAAGAAGTATTCCAAGTCATGAAAGGCAAGGACCTGCATCCAAGAGTGCTCTATCCAGCAAACCTCCCATTTAGAATGGAAGGGCAGATAAAGTGCTTCCCAGATAAGGTCAAGTTAAAGGAGTTCATCATCAGCAAGCCCTTATTATATGAAATGTTAAAGGGACTTACCTAAGAAAAAGAAGATAAAAAATATGAACAGTGAAAAGACAGCAAACTCAGTTATTAACAACCACACCTAAAACAATAGCAGACTAAGTGGACACCTAAAACAGGAGCGAAGCCACAGAAATAGAGATCACCTGGAAGGTTAGCAACAAGGGAGTGGGAAGAGACAGGGGAGAAGGTACAGAGAATAAGTAGCATAGACGGTGGGGAGAAAATAGATGGGAGGGCAAGAGTAGTGTGGGAAATGTAGAAGCTAAAGAACTCATGACACATCAACATGAACTAAACGGGGGGAGTGTGGGTGGGAGGGGGTGTGAAGGGTGGAGTGGAACGAAGGGGGGGAAATGGGACAACTGTAATGGCATAATCAATAAAATATATTTAATAAAAAAAAGCACATTAGGTACAAGCAACAACTCTGCCTTCCTGAAAAGATCTATAATCTAATAAGACATAAGCACAAAATAAATACTGAAGTAGCAGATAAAGTAAATGTTGAAAGACTCCAAGACACACTCAAAATTTAGCCCATTTCCCAAGGCTTGCTTGCCCAACCTCCCCAGCCCCCACCAGCCTGCTCATACATACCATCAAACCAGTCAATAGCTGCTTTAGCAGAAGGTGGGTCATCAAATGATACTGTTGCCTCTCCCTTCAGCTTGCCCGTTTCCCTGTCTGTATACAGATTAATCATGGGCTGTCCTGTTTTCTTATTTGTCTGAAAAAAGCAACGTAAGACAACATCAGGCTTTAGGACATATAGTTGTACCCACCCACCTTCCTCCTCTAGAATCTGGGGCTTATCATAACGATACTTCAGCTCCTCTCTTCCCAGTTACTAGTTCCTATCCCACATGTAACATGGCAATGACTACAGTTTTGTCTCTCCCTCATTGTGTCTCTCATTCTATTAAAAAACTAGATAAGACTGTGAAGCCTGTGAAGGTTTCTGCTCGTGTTGGTGGAAAATGCTTTGGTGGAAAATGCTAAGTTGGCCAATCAGGTTTTTAAATAAAGACTTTAAAAAAAGGTTAAAAAAAAAACTAGATTATAGACTGCAAATTCAAAAGTCTAAGATACTCCTTTCATCAACTGTGCCTTTGTGTTATTTCTTTTAGAAAATGTCGACAGCTAATGTTCCTTCTTCTACAAATTAAGCTTTAACACCATTAAGACATTTTTACTGTGGGGAATCCAAAAGCCTGAAATACTAACAGAAAGCACCTACTCTGCTCCACAAGTACCTTAATAATACCAATCTGCTTGAAGTAATCAGCCACAGATTCAATTGTAACATTCTCGCCCAGGCCTTGCACGAAGATGGTGTTATTGTCTGAATTATCCTGTTCTGCTTGTACAATGCAGAAGGAAATGTGAGTTAGAAAAGAGAAAACAAGCAAAGACAAAACGAGTCAGTGACTCTTGACCCAACTTTAAGAAATATCTGATACAAACCTTTCAAAGGATAATTCTAAAGCCACCAATATAATCTGGTTTAGTTCAAACAAATGAAAAAATCCACGTTCTCATTTTTTAAGATTTGAGTACATCTGACAGTAATTTCACAAACTTAAAATTAGTTTCACAACTACCCTAACACTTAATAGCCATTAAAGAAAGCAGGGCTCAAGTTAACTGCCCAACTTCACACAATAACTACACTCTGTTTGTAAACTTTTTAAATTGAAAACCCCAAGATAAAAGCCCGATTTTACACCTGCAATCTGGTATAAACATAATCAATAAAGAAATACACTGAATGCTTCTCCTTTGTCAAGTCTTTGTGTTCACTAATTTGGTCATGATTCACATTTTAAAAAACCTTTACTTTAGTGAGAGTAGTACAGGGTGGAAGGGAGTAAAGGGGAGGAAAAAAATGGTACAACTATAGAATAATCAATAAAATATTCTTTAAAAAAAAAACCTTTACTTTAAACCAGCAGTTCCGGCACATGGTCCATAGATGCACCAGAATTCCTCAGACTTGTTAGAAATGCAAATTATCTGGCTCTTCCCACACCTACTAAATTTTATTTTTTTGACAATGAGCTCGTTCAAGATAGCAACATTGATGATTCTCAGTAACTTAACACCGAGCAAAAGAAACCAAAAGCAAAACACCTATTACATGACTCCAGTAACATAACGTTCACAAAGAGGCACAATGATTCTGTTTAACAAGTCAGAACGGAGGTTTCCCCAGGGGGTGCACAGTGCGTGGGAGTGGCACAGGGGGATTCTGAAATGCTGGTAATGTTCTAATGCTGGCCAGAACTTGGTGGGTTGGGGAATGAGTGGGCTGGGGTCTCAGTGGGCCAGGGCCAGACTTACTAAATCGCTGATGAAGGAAACCATCAGTTACTGCTGATATGCTCATTTATATAAATCACTGCTAACTACAGAGACACCTAAACTCCTTTGCCTTCATTCCCCTTCCGTACCCCTGGTCTTCTTCATATTGTTTCAAAGAACATCGAAATCCAGAAGTCCCGATACCACTTAAGCCATTCTTTCAAGCCACCTGTGGACTACTCACCAGAGTCATGACGTGATCCTTGGTCCCGAGGGCCTTAAGTTGACATGGAGGGGGGGAAAAAAAACAAGAAAGGATGAGCTGTTAGTCAATAGATAGAGACAGACAAGGAAAAAACTTAAAACCAAATCCATACTCTTGCAAAATACCAGTAAGTGCTCACAGACTCACTCCAAACCCTGTCCTGTGTTGTGTTGCCTGCCCGGAGAAAATCCTGGGCATGGCTGGGGAAGAAGACATAGGCCCCTTTTCTTAACATCTGTATGTAACTTGAGTCCAGAGACAACTCCACACTTCAGAAAATGCTGCCTCCCCCAGCTCAAGCTGGGAAATGTCCCCAGCAAAGACTGGGGTGGCCAGGAGGAAAACCCATTGACGTCAACAAACCAACTTGCAGCTTGGCCCTATTCTCTCACCCCAGAGAGAAATGGGCTCACCACCAGCAATGTGATATTACATCCAACCAGTTTCTCCAAACTTTAACACCAAAGACACTTATTCCTTGTGGAACAATTTTTAATTTCTTCTTTAGAAACCATTCTTAAAACCATGTTAAGTTTCCCCAAAACCACATGAAAATTTAAAAAAAACAAAAACAAAACCATACATAATAACTATTGTGTTTTTAAAGCATGTCCCAGGGAACAGACCAGAAATCTTATTTCCATAATGCAGCCTATTTTTTTCCCAGACCATCTTTGACCAGTTTCTCTGAATTCACCATATATAAATATTGTACCCACATTCAATGACACCTAAATTGTGAACCCGGGCCTTTGGTTTTAAATGGTGAGACAAATCCAAGAAACCTTTTGTTAGTTAACCAAACCAGAAAAGTTCCAGCTTACTGGGAGACTTCTCAAATTTGCCATTTTTCATGAATTCAGTTTGTGCTGTTTAAGACCTGGTTATTTCCCATGAGCCACACACACTCCCAACTTTTCTTGTAGTCCACACCTTCCTTCCCACAGCTAGTTTCTATGTGCCCATCTGAACTGAATTTAAATACATATATGTACAATTTAGTTGACACCATTCAGTATTTAATATATATAATATGTTTATACCAATTTCACCATTCTCAGGGCAGGGCAGCATTTCACATCCCTCTTCCAGAATTAAGAACATTTAGAGGTTGTTACACACACACAACACACGCACACCTTGAACACACTGATCAAAAAAGATCCTAAAGCCAAGTTGGTTCGTGTTCCAGCACACTCTCCAGTTTTTTATAATTGTGGTCACTAAGTGCCAGGTGTGGCAACACTCATTAAACACCTCTTATTAACCTGTGTCAAACCAATATGGTACAAGACGACTGCTGAGTCTTACCCCTGCCTGCCTCCGGGTTAGCACACATATGGCAGCAGGTAGCATTCTACCCCACCCCTTTCTGGAGGTGGTTCTGGACACTTCAAAACCTTTGACACTTAAAACACGCTAAAACATCTGCAAATGAACAATCAGACAAAGCATCGCTGGGAGTTGGGAATTTTGGAAACTCTGTTCACTTACCACCAAATTTATTGAAGCCACCACGGTCACTTCCGCTGGAGAAGACAAGTTAGAAGAAAGGACATGAAGCTTCCAACGGCTACAAACGGGCGTATTTTTTTGTTTGTTTGTTTAATATTCCCCAAACAAGGGTATGTGTTTTGGGAAAAAGATACAAGTGGCTGCTAAAATACATTCCCCTTCCTGACCAACCTTGTCTGACCTTTCAGCGTGCCACACACACGTGTGCAATTTCTAAGACACAGTTTTTTTTGTAAGAATTTTGCTTGAAAAGGTTATATAAATCTATTTCCTCTGAAAAAAAAAATGACCCATTTTCCTTGGTTGTTCTTCCGACGTGTCAGATGTTTTTTCCTCTTGTCGCAAGTGGTTGACAACCCAGTAGGTGGTTTAAAAACCCTACCCCATTTACCCAGAAGACATTTCACACCAGGCTGGGGTAGCCCTGAACACATTTTTGTGGTTTTTGCTTTGAAAGCAGCAAGCAGACCCAACCCCATTTCCATAAAAAGTCAAAACCAAAGGCAACTTCCCCTTAAAGCAAGACAAACTTAGCTAAGCCCTATCCTAACTACTGAGCTGTTTTTGACTTCCCCCAACCACCGGGGTCACCCCTTCTACACTGCGAGAAGAGCGGAGTATTTTGCAATGTCACCTTTCATACCTGTGGCACATAAAATGCAGAGCAAGTTAACAGTCACATAACAGTTGTTTTTCTTTTTAAAGTTTTGCATTAAACACACGCACACAACAGAGTTTTCCTCATTTCTGTACGGTTTTTGAGATCGCCCCCACCCACCTCTGAATACTTACCATTAATGAGCTCTTACTTTAAAAACCTATTTTTTTCCAAAAATGGAGTAGCACATTGACATTTCTCCCCTTTTCAAGGGAGACAAGAGTATGGTCCTTCAAATCGTATTTACTAACAGATTTGACGCATGCTTTAACATCAAATCTACGGTTTTACTACAAATCAACAACTACAACGGGAAGGGAAGAAGGTAGTTGGACAAGTAACCAGGAGAAGGGGAACAGTGGAGCAAATATGTGGGATAAGGTGTGCACACTTCATTAGCCCCACAAACCAAATCACAAACAAATCACCACTGTCAGTCAAATTACTACAAATCAAATTCATGGATTCAAATGACTAGAAAATACGGGAAGAGTAACCAATTCCTGGAACTTGAAGTGAAGTTAACCATTAGCAACTTTTCCTATTACCAGGAGTGGGATCATCAGTTTCCCTTGCAGAGAAAGAAGCCTTACTTCCACGTTTCTTGACTAGGATATCAATGACTCCAATCCATACACACCCATATATTGTTTCCTTTTCCTTTGGAAATATAAGTGTCAGTACTCAGATGTATGCGTGGGAGTTCAGGCTCCCAAGGTCTCACAAAAATAAAAGGGGATGGAGGAACAAGTCAATGCCCCATATCAAAGCCCTGACAAATCCCTAGAGTAAGAATAACCATGCTCTACAAGACTGAAAATTCATGCAACCCACCACACACCCCCAACCCAATGATGTTATTCCCTGGCTCACAAAACACCTACCCCATGCCGCCTCTGCCTCCACGGCCACCTCCACGACCTCTGGGTTCATAGCCACCACTGCTGCGGTTGTAACCACCGCCACCGCCCCGGCCTCGTCCCCCACGATCCTGTTGGCCTCCCCCGTAGCCACTGCCACCACCACCACTCGGGTCCTGATTGCCATAACCGCCACTACTGCCACCACTCATGGAGGACTGATCTTGACCATAGCTACCTGTCAGAGAGAAAAGATACTTTAAGGGGGAAAAAAATGTGAAGTAGCATGAAACAGTTCAACACCACCATGAGATAGATGAATAGAAACAAAAAGACAGCCAGAGAACAAGAAATCAAGATTTTTAAGAACTCTTTTAGGGCAAGGCCCAAGCAGAATGTTGCAAAAATAGGTATGAGACAAAACTGAAGACATCTTTTTAGGGCAAGGCCCAAGCAGAATATTACAGAAAATAGGTATGAGACAAAACTGAAGATATCTTCTCACCTCCACCACCCCCTCCACCACCTCCAGTGCTACTGTTGTACTGGTTCTGCTGTCCATAGCCCTGAGGAGGATTATAGGAACTTTGTTGCTGTCCATAGCTAGGCTGCTGTCCACCATAGCCAGACTGCTGACCATAGCCCCCACTCTGGGGCTGCCCGTAGTTGCTGCTCTGAGAACTGCTACCGTAACTAAGGAAAAGGAAAAAGACAAAACCGTAATTCCAGAACACCCCTATTTCCTTCCACTTTCAGTACATCCCATTCTCTGAACTCTAAACCCAAAGACACCCCCCATTACTCCTTATAATTGCTCCTACTGCAGATCACATTATCATTCAGTATCAATTCACCCCCAAATCCCCTTACCTTCCAGAGGTGCTGCTAGGAGCTGGCTGCTGGCCATAGCCAGGGTAGGACTGCTGCCCATAAGATGACTGAGAACTCTGACCACCACCATAGCCACCAGCTGAGCCATATCCTTGGGGAGCTGACTGAGTGCCATAGCCTGCTACATAGAAAAGAAAAAGGAAGTCACAAAAGCTTAGAGAAAAGAGAAAAAAAAGGCAGGGAATGGGTTGAAAATAATACTACATATTATCTAATACTACCCACAATTAAAAGTCAGCCTCTTAACCTAACAAATTTTCAGAAAAGCAAGTTAGAAAAATCTTAAGTTTTAAAATCATGTTTTTTTAAAAAGTGTCTTAGAAGCTGCTTAGAAGTCTTGCAACTCATAGTCAAGTTACCCTTCTCTTCTACCCTAAGGCTAATGCTCCAACTTATGCCAACTTCATAGTTACAATCTCAGTCTCCAAGAACCACTAACCACAGCCTAAGAGCTCCCTATTCGTTAACATCCTTTTAACCTGCTCACATGTCTACAGTACAAATAGGACAACCCACATTACTTACACTTCAGGACCTCAGGGTAAATTCCACCTCTCAGTGTAGCACATGACATACAGCCTGACTTCAAATATCCTCAGGCAAATCATTTTCTCCCTGTTCTGTATTAAAAGCCTAAAACTTTCTCCCTTTAGTGAATACTTTCCCCCAACATTTCACTTTCATGTTGAAGGGAAATGGGGATATAAGTCCAGCATAAGTAAAAAATCAAAGAAAATAAAAGAAACAAAACTAGAAACCAGTAAGCATTTTTGTTTGAAAGGACTCAGATTCCAAAGAGTTTTAAGGGTTAGGTAAGGGAAAAAACAGTTTCAACATTTCAGCACTGGTTAGGGTTAAGAAAAGCAACATTCAGAAAGAGCAGGGAAGAGGTGGAGTGACCCACTTAAAAGAGACTCACTGTTCTGGGTCTGTCCGTAAGAACTATAGGTGCTCTGGCCATAGCCTGAAGTGTCCCCTGACTGGCTGTAACCGCCATAACCTTGCTGTCCATAGGGCTGATTGCTCTGCTGGGAATAACCCTGCCCAGGCTGGGTGGGGTAGGCCCCATAGCTGGAGAAAAGAAAAAAACAGCAATCATGGCAAACTATCTCAGCAACCTCTGCCCTCCATAAACTCTGGAAGCCCAGAAATGCCACTCACCTTTGGGTTGCTTGTTGAGTATAGTCTGCAAAAGAAAAATACAAGTACATCACCTTCAGCCATCCCTCAGAGAGTACAACACAATAAAGCAAAGAAAAAGCAAATTTCTACAGAGATCAAGAGGCTTTATTGGACAAACCAAGAGTCTTGGGGGAAAGCCACAATTTTCCACAAATTCAATTGATATGAGAAATTTACACACATCTCCTTTTCACTCCCACTCTATGTAGAGTCAAGCTAAAGTCAGAGCTACCTCAGTGGTATGAGTTTTAACAATCCAATTCTTAATACTATCTTCTTTTCTCTTTTTAAGATTTTATTTATTTATTTTTAGAGAGAAGGAACGGAAGGAAGAGAAACATCGCTTTGCTGCCTCTCCCACGCCTCCCCACTGGGGACCTGGCCTGCACATGTGCCCCGAGTGGGAATCGAACAGGCGACATTTAGGTTCCAAGGCCGGTGCTCAATCCATTGCGCCATGCCAACCAGGGCTGGGATGGGTTTTAATTCGAGTTGGGAGCTGGAGGCAACAGTGTTCTAGATTCTAGATGTGGCCACTCTCTCAACCAAAGAACAAGAATGTCTCCAAAGAGGCCATTCCACCCTTTGCCCAATATTGGAAACTGGGAAAGTGGATTTTTAATGCAAAGCCAGGTAACCAAGATAACTCTGACCCCAAACGTCAGAGATCATCACCAAATTGTTCACCTCAGGAGGCAAATCAACTGGTACTCATGTTCCAAGCCCTGTGGCTCCAACTGAATCCATTTCTCATTCACCCAGCCTTCCCAGGGGCTGAGGGGAACTGGGAGAACCAAAGAGAGCGAAATCGCTTTTAAAACGCCATAACGAAGGCACAATAGCCAGATCAACTCCTCCTCTCCGCACAGTAAATGAGGCGCTTCCCCCGCAGGAAAAGGCGAAAGGACCGGGGGAGGGTGTGGCCTCCGACAGCAACTCCTTTCCGTTCCCACCTCAAAGAGAGGAAATTTAGGCGGGAAAACTCTCAGACGCGGCTCCTTAATCCGTCGGATGACCCTCAAGACCCCCCACCACCACCCCCCTTCAACCGTTAAGCGGGCACGCGGCCCGGATGCCGGGCCTCCGTCCCTGCCTGGGTGGCAAACGAGGCGCGAAAGGGCTGGCCCCGCCCCTTCCCAAGGGAGCCAGAGAGGGGGCAGGGAGAGGGTCTCACCGGACCAGCACCGCAGCCTCCCCAGCCAAGCGAGGGTCTCGCGACAAAAAGCAGGACGAATTCGAGGTGGGGGGGTTCGTGCCGCGAAAAAGGGGGGAGGGGCCAGCACAGCGCGTGCGCGTACGGAGTGCCCGGATGCAGCACTGCGACAAAGCCGGCCCGAACGCAGGACTGAGAACCATGGGGGAAAGGCCTACAGAGACCGGGCGTCCCCATCAGTACCTCACGTTTCAAATCACCAAGCAGCGTGCCTCCCAACCCTCACCTCAAGGCAAGGGGCTGCGAATGGACTACGTCCCGCCCCGCGCAAGGAGCCAGAGAAGCGAAAACAAGATGGCGACATAGGCCTACCCCTTCCATCCTTCCCCGCTGCTTCCCGCCACGGTGGCACGAGAAGACCCTACACGCGATCGCCGCCCAGGTCCCACCAAAAAAACAAAAGCCCAGCTGGGAAGGAACGAGGACCCGGCTCTGCGCACCACGGACGCCTCGCGCCATTACATACCGTTTGAGGCCATGTCGGCGCACGCGCACACTGGCCGACACGAGATAGGGCTCAAACACCGCAGCGAACGGACGTCTCGAGCACTGAGCACACCCGCAGTCTGGGTTGGGGTTTATGTACGTCTCCCCCGCCTACGTTCCGAGGAGGGATGTACCAAGTGCGGGAAATATAGGGGGAAGTATGACCGGACACTCCTACCATTCTTCAGAGAGCATAGAGAGCAGAGTAACTAGAAGGGAAGTATATTAACTAAAATTTTCAAATAACATATATAATCATATTCTTTCTAACGAACAACTTCAATTCTCTCTGCAGGACTTGCCCACGACTACCTTCACCCCTAAAAATGCACACTGGTACGGTCTAATTACCCTCGGGGGCGGAGCAAGGGGCCCAGAGCGTCCAAGGACTGTACTGTAGTCAAAGCCCGGAGTTGCTGGGCGGAACCGAAATTCTTTTGACCAGTTTCACTGCCCCTTAACTTTCACTTAGAATGTCGAGCTCCTGCGCTCCAGACGCATCGTTTCTTTTGCACCAGCCTCCCTCTCTTGCTATAAGGTTTCTCCCCTGACAGCACACTCTGACCCTCTCCCTTAGTCTCGGTTTCTTAGTCCTTAAGGACTTAAGGACTTAACGCCCTGAGGCGTTTCTGAAGTCCTTACCAGGGTTTGTGGATTCCGACGTTTGACCTGCAAGAAAGCACTGTAGTCTGGTCCAGCGATGACTGCCCACCCAAACCTTCACAGCTTTGCCCCTGACTAGCCTTGGGACCGGAAGGCCAGGCCCTCTGGACCCCTGTGCATAGATTAGAGTCGGGGGTCACACAGCCTTTTACTGATAAGGAGCTACTCTATCTTCCTGAAGCCCTACCAAACAACCAATGTGGAGATCCAATAATAACTGATATTTGTACAGGGCTTAAGTGGTTTCAAAATGCACAATTAATTGCTTTCCCATCGCAGCCTTTTAGGAAAGTAAAGACATCTCCAATTTATAGGTTAGAAAAGTGAGACTCAGAGAGGCCAAGTGCAGCCAAGTATCTGAGGTCCTGATTTGAATTCAGGTCTGTGTGGCTGCAAAACACTCCCTTGTTGGTTATGTGAACACTCTGCAGTGTTCTGAAGCCCGGACTCCCTGTGAGACCAAGAACAAAAAGCGAAATTCAAATTAACTTACAACTTGCACTCTAATCAGCCTGGAAAAGGAAATAACACAAAAGTAGTTATTTCTGGTACACATGCATGCAGCTTTTTCTTCCCAACTTACCTTTGACCTGAGTTCCAGAAGCTCTTTTTTAGGTTAGCACGTTTCTCAGAAAAAAACTGAGAGCTATGACCTAGGCCTGCCCACAAACTTCTACTAAACCCCTAATTTGGGCCCTGGTGGCCCTTGAACACCTTGTCACCCACCCCACTTCTTATTAGGACAACAGTGTGTCTCTGGAGTAAGGGCAAAGGGAAGTCCATCATTCATTCATCCTACAAATATTTATTAAGTATCTACAATGTTCCAGGCACTGTTCTGGGCAGTGAGGATGCACTAGCGTACAAAATAAATGAAACAACTTAATAACAAAGCTAACATTTAATAATGAAATACTTATATATTAAATATATAAAATTTATAATAGGGTAACACTTTCATAAGGCTTACTAAGTATCAGGCACCGTTCTGAGTGCTTCGAGTATGTAACTTGTTTAACCTATTCCTCACAAAGTTGTGAGGATTACATTTTACGGATGAGCAAATAGGCACAGAAAGGTCAAAAGCTGTGGCCAAACAGTGCCAAAGCCAGGTTTCCAGCCGAGACAACCTGGCTCAGAGTTCCTGCTCTTAATTCCTATGCTTCTGCAAACATTGCTTGAGCATGGCACAAAATGTACCAAGCATGGTGTAGACCTGGAGAGAAAGATAAAAAAGATCCACTTCCTGCCCTGCTGGTGTGGCTCAGTGGATTGAGTGCCAGCCTGCAAACCAAAAGGTCACCAGTTCCATTCCTAGTCAGGGTACATGCCTGGGTTGCAGGCCAGGTCCCCAGTATGGGGTGCGTGAAAGACAACTACACATTGATGTTTCTCCCCTTCTCTTTCTCCTTCCGTTGCCCTATCTCTAGAAATAAATGAATAAAATCTTTTTAAAAAATAAAAATAAATATGCCCTGGCTGATGTAGCTCAGTGGATTGAGCGCAGGCCTGTGAACCAAAGGGTCACAGTTCGACTCCCAGTCAGGGTACATGCCTGAGTTGCAGGCCAGCTCCCAGCAGGGGATGCACGAGAAGTAACCATACATTGATATTTCTCTCCCTCTCTCCTTCCCTTCCCTTCCCCTCTGAAGATAAATAAATAAAATCTTTGTAAATAAATAAATAAATGAATAAATAAATAAATAAATAAAATCTGGGGGGAAAATGCAGTCCCTGAACACAGGACATTATAGCCAGTGTGTAAGATGTGGGTAAGACTCACAGGTCTCAAGGTGTACTTGAATCAAATGTGGTAAGTGGTGTAAGATGGAATCAAGGATTCCCAAAACTCTGCTGGGAAAGCAATTCATCCATTAGGTAGACGATCACGAAGAGGAAAGAGAGGCAGTAACACTGAAGCCAAACCTTAGAGCACAGGTGGCAAACACAAGGCCTGCGGACCAAATCTGGCCCTCCACCTTATTTTATCCACCTGCCACCTTGTTTCTACCCAGTGGCAGCACCAACCTCTCGCTTAACTGTTAAGGAGTAGTTACATTTATACAGTCCTAAAGTTATATTTAGCCCTTTGAAGGCAACTATGAGGCTGATGTGGCCCCCGGTGAAAATGAGTTTCATACCCCTGACTTACAGGATAAGTAGGAGTTCACCCAGCAGTAAGAAAAAAGGGTTTAATAGAAGAAATGACAAAGAGAAAAGCATGGATGAGGAAAGACACTCACAGGACAGAGTTGCAGGGAGTAACAGTCTCAAATTGTGACCTGTGAAAGGTTTCTCTAGGCTTATTTCTCTTAGTGGATCTTTCCTCAGTCACATAACACAGGACCTCTCACTTCTCTTTAAAAGCTGTCTTTTGCCCTGGCTGGCGTAGTTCAGTGGATTGAGCGTGGGCCTGCAAACCAAACCATCACGGTTCGATTCCCAGTCAGGGCACATGCCTGGGTTGCAGGCCAGTTCCCAGCAGGGGACACACGAGAGGCAACCATACACTGATATTTCTCTCCCTCTCTCCTTCCCTTCCCCTCTAAAGATAAATAAGTAAAATCTTTTTTAAAAAAGCTGTCTTTTAAGGAGATGTCATATTTCCTTACCTGACATTCCTGCTCCTGGCCCTCCCACCTTTTCCACTGTCAGTCTGTCTCCTTCCTCTGCACTTGCTTCCTCTACTCACCTTATAGATAGCAGTGCTCTCCAAGGTTCTGTCTTTGTCTTCTTTGCTACTCCCTTGAGACCCAAGGCCCCAACTGTGGCCTGGTGTGAAATGTAGCCTGGTGCAAAAGGCAACCTGAAGTCCTGGCCAGGTAGCTCATTCAGTTAGAAAACCGTCCAGATACACCAGGGTCGTGGGCCTCAATCCCCAGTCAGAGCACATGCTACAAGATTCAACCAACAAGCCCTGGCTGGTATAGCTCAGTGGATTGAGCTTGGGCCTGTGAACTAAAGGATTGAGGTTCAATTCCCAGTCAGGGCACATGCCTGGGTTGTAGGCCAATTCCCATAAGGGGACGCACGAGAGGCAACCATACATTGATATTTCTCTCCCTCTCTCCTTCCCTTCCCCTCTAAAGATAAATAAATAAAATATTTTAAAAAAAGAACCAACCAACAAATGCATAAATAAGTAGAACAACAAACCGATGTTTCTCCCTACTTCTCTCTCTTAAATCAGCTTTTTAAAAAAATTTCTAGCCCTGGCTGGTGTGGCTCAGTGGATTGAGCACTAGCCTGTGAACTGAAAGGCCACTGGCTTGATTCCCAGTAAAGGAACATGCCTGGGTTGCAGGCCAGGTCCCCAGTTGGGGATGTGCGAGAGGCAACCAATCGATGTTTCTGTCACACACTGATGTTTCTCTTCTTCTCTTTCTCCCCACCTTCCTCAGTCTTAAAAAAAAATTTTTTTAATGCAGCCTGTAGATAGATTCTATGTAGCTAAAATTTTGTTTGTTTGTTTGTTTTTAAATAGTCGCCGACACTAAGAGTAGGGAAAAAATCCAAACTTCTAGCTTTTCTTAAAAATTGAAGGTTCTGACCATCTTGGGCCCACTTTCCCACTTAGCAAGGGTCAGCGGCAGCCAGTGGCAGCTGGGGCATGTGCTTGCAGTTCACCACAGTCTTCCTTCCCCCTAGTGTTTGTGACATGGAAGCCAGTGTCAATTGTCATTTATATCAGGTGTTTAATGCGGTTTCCTTACAGCAGAGCTAAAGGCAAGGGAAAAATCTTTTTGCCTTCAAACATAAGAAAACAAAAGCTGGCCCTGGTTTTCAGGCCTCCAGCTGGCCTGTGATGGTATTTGGGTTTGTGATCAGCTCCCAAATCTGGGGTTATTAACCTCTTTTGTGCCAGAGCCTATAGTTTTCTGTGGACCCCTTCTTAGAATAATATTCTTAAATACATAAAACCAACTTTGTATGAATACATAGGAATGAGTTAAATGGAAATACAGTTATCAAAATATTTCTTTAAAACATCTTTTGATCAAATATACCCATCTGATAGTGTGGTAACTATCTTTTTTTAAAGATTTTAATTTATTTATCTTTAGAGGGGGAGGGAAGGAGAGAGGGAGAGAAATATCAATGTATGGTTGCCTCTCATGCGACACCTGCTGGGAACTGACCAGCAACCCAGGCATATGGCCTGACTGGGAATTGAACCACAGTCCTTTGGTTCGCAGGCCCGTGCTCAGTCCAATGAGCTACACCAGCCAGTTGTGGTAACTATCTTAATTTTGAAGTAGAATAGAATGTAAAAAGTGTTTTAAGATACCTTCAACAATTGTAATGTGATATGAAAATTTCTGTTGGTGACAGACACCCAGAAGCTGCTGTGATTTGTTCCCAATAGATATCACATTGAAAAAATGCTAAATTTCAATTGGAGGTTAGTGAAAATAAAAATGTACATAGTTCCCCCTTATTCACAGGCATCCATTACAGTGGATGCCTGAAACCACAGATAATACTGAACCCTATATATCCTATGTTTTTCATATATACATACATACATGTATATATACATACATATATACATACATGTGTGTAGATACATGTATGTATCTATACATACACATATATACATACATATGTGTGTGTATACATGCATATTTATATTTGTTTAAGAGAAAAACAAAGACCCAAAATGGTATCACTCACACTAAAGTTCTGAAACTAGATTTAATACCTCATCGAACTGAAGTTTTAACTTCTCCCAGGAACACAATCCTTTTTTTTTCCTATTTTCAGACCAGTGACTTTCACTTTGGGGGACAACACCCAACTAACTGAGCCATACTGGTCAGGGCTGTAGGGTTCTTTATTGATTTTAGAGAGAGAGGAAGAGGGAGAAAGAGAGAGAGGAACATGGATGTGAGAGAAAAACATCAATCATTTGTCTCATAATATGCACCCCGACCAGGGATAGAACCTACAAACTTTTGGTGCCAGAGACTATACTCCAAACAACTGAGCCAACCAGGGAGCCACCCAGTCAGGGCCAGAAACATTATCAACCAGTATGAAATTTTCTGGTCAACACAAATGAGGTCATCTGTCACAGGAGCCTCTCCATCTCCAAACCCCATAGAAAGAAGAAGCAATCTGTATAATTTAAAAAAACCTTTGGTTTGCCACAACTGACCATTGTTAATCAGTTGGTTGGGCCTCATTCTGCAAAGTAAAAGGTCACTGGTTCAATTCCTGGTCAGGGTACTAGTGTGCTAGGGTTGCGGGTTCAGCCCCTGGTTGGGGCACAGCTGATCAGTGTTTCTTTATCACACTGATATTTCTCTCCCTCTCTTTCTCCTTCCCTTCCCCTCTCTCTGAAAATAAACAAATAAAATCTTTAAAATAATAAACCCTTTAGTTCTCATCTTCCCACCAAAAAAAAAAAAAGATGTCCTGCCAAAAATAATCCTTTCATTTGTTAGTTGATACTTTGCCTCACCTTCCTGCTATAAAACCTTCCATTTGTACAGCCCCTTGGAGCACCTTTCTATTTGCTAAATGGGATGCTCCCCCCACCAAACTGCTGCCCCACACTGCATTCATGAATGGCTTAATAAAGCCAATTGGTTCTTCAAGGTTACTTCATCAAACATTGTTTTTTAATACTACACATACCTTTTCACGTAAGGGAAGCACTCCATGGCTTCTCTTTGTCATATCTGAATAGCACTACCCTTGCATTTGGAGGCCATTCTTTCTCTCTTTTTTAAAAAGATTTTATTTACTTACTTTTAGAGAGAGGGAAAGGGAGGGAGAAAGAGAATGAGAGAAACATCAATGTGCAGGAGATACGGTGATCAGACACCCCCTCTCACACACCCCCTACTGGGGACCTGGCCCACAACCCAGGCATGTGCCCTGACTGGGAATGGAACTGGCTACCTTTTGGTTCACAGGCCAGCACTCATTCCACTGACCCACACCAGCCAGAGCACTTTGAGGCCATTTCAAGTAAAGTAAGGATTAGTTAAACACAAGCACTATGATATCACAACAGTTGGTCTGATAACTGAATTGTCTTGTGGATGACTAATGTTTGGACTGAAGGGATGATGCACTGGACAAGGGGCTGGAACAGGGAAGACAGCACAAGAAGACATATACTACTCAAAATGGCACGCAATTTACAAATTGTTTATTTCTGGAATATTTTGTTTAATACTTTGGATGGCGGTTGACCACAGATAACTGAAACTTTGGAAAGCAAAAGTATGGAAAAGAAGAGATTACTTTAATGGTTTCCTCTCCGAATCTGTGCTTTTCTGAATGCTGTCCTCTGACCCCTAGCAGGAACTCCAGGTTAAAAACTGACTCTAGCCCTGGCTGGTGTAGCTCAGTGGATTGAGCTCGGGCTGTGAACCAAAGGGTCACCGGTTCGATTTCCAGTCAGGGCACATGCCTGGGTTGTAGGCCAGGTCCCCAGTGTGGGCCATGTGAGAGGCGACCACACATTTATGTTTCTCTCCCTCTCTTTCTCCCTCCCTTCCCCTCTCTCTAAATAAATAAATAAATAAAATCTTAAAAAAAAACAAAAAACCTGACTCTAGACAGTCTCATCTACATCCCCTTCAGCCATGACTCCTCTGGGTTCCATGATTATCTCTTGATCAGCCCCAGCCCAGTTTTGTCAGATGCACTTGAGGCAGCAACCACTTGCAGAAAGTTCAACTGTTCTGGCCAGCAGAGCAGCCCGAGCTTTTGGTCTTTCAGGAGTAGTGAAACCAGAAAAGTCCATGTCCATGTTGCCTGTTTTATGGAGGTTATAACAACTGCTCAACAGATTCTTGGTGTCATTAAAGTTTTGAAAGAAAAGGAGGCTATGTAATAAATCTGACAAATTCGTGACTGAAAGTAACCTCACAGAATAATCTGATCATAAAATCCTAACTGGGCAGGTCGTGGTGGGCAGTCACCCCCTAGGCATAGAACAGGTTTAAATTTGCCTTACACAAGCTCTGGTCATTGTTTCTGTACATCTAGGTTAACACATCTTTGATATGCCCCTTCTTCAGAGCCTCCTTAGTGTGTAACGACCCCCAAGAGAATACCTAATCTCATTAACTGTCTCATATTCCAACCCCCACCTTGTTTTCTCCCGCCTCCATGTAATTTCCCATAAATTCTCTCCTATTTCCAAATGAACAAAGGGAAACTGCAGAACTGTCATTCACAGAGCAGTGTGAGATCTTGCTTCCTGGCAGTGTCATCAGCTGGGCTCAAATAAATTCATAAAAAGTCTCTACGGGTATGCAGTTTTCTTATATCAACAATCCAATGACATAAGGCAACAGCACTGGAATTTCCACTATAAAAGTTTTGCGGTGCTGTTGGACCCTCAACCTGGTATGTATTACTGGCTGGGAAGTATTCAAGCTTGACTGTCAACATAAGAAACAGCCAAACCTGTACAGATTTTTATAAGAGTTTAGTTGAATCAAACTGACTACATATGCCAGGGAGCAAGATCTCAAATGCTCCACAGAATAACAGTTTTGCAGTTTCTTTCATGCATTTGAAATTAAGGAGGTAATGTAAGCAAGATTAGATGGAGGTGGGAGAAGGCAAGGCCAGGACTGGTTTACAGGTTAACAAGATTATGTATTCTCTTTAGGGTGGTCACGGCTTATTTCAAAGTTGTGCTAACCTAGATGCACAGAGACGATGGACAAGGCATGCTTAGGCACACCATGTAACCTTCTACTAAAAGGTTATATGTCTGGGGTGTGACTATCAGGTTATGACCTGCTCAGTTAGGAATTTATGAACAGATCTCCCTGTGAAGTTACTTTCCATAGAACCCTTCTTCTCATCAACAGGAGGCACAAATAAATGTTACTTTCTCATTCACACATCCTTCAAGATGTACAGCTTCAAGCAAGAACTACTGCTTTATCATTTCCTTGGGCAGTGCCCAGGACAGGAAATGTCCCTGGGTGGGGACACTCAGGTTTTGTGTTTCTAGGAGAGGTTGTCATGGCTAATAGAACTAGGAAAGTAAATACTGGGTAGATAATTGAGCTACTAAGAGAAAATCTGTGTGGACCAGCTGGAAAAAAAAGCCACACAGGTCATTGACTGGGTCTGAGCAAGAAAGGCAGAAAGCCTTGCAGGAGGCAGGTCCAGGAAATGGAATGGGCACATGATGAGGAGTTTGGTGACCACGGTAACATCAAAAAGCACAACTGTTGCATCATGTCCACTACCGAAGGGGTTAGAGGTCCTAGAGGAGCAAAGTAGGCATCCCAAAAACTGGTACCTGTTTCATTAAAAGGTAACATAAAAGGTTTTAGTAGCAACAAAAAGGCTGAGGGAGCATTTGCACCTCATTGCCTTTCTCAAAGGCCCAGGACCTTAGGGCACAGCTCTAGATACCAAAGAGAGAGAGTAGCAGGATAGAGGCTTCCTACAAATATGCAAAAGAATCTGAAGAAACTAGTTATTGCTTGACTTGTTTATGCAAAGAAAATTTGAACCCTAACATGCCAAATGTATATTTAGATTTATTTGCATATTTGACAGGAAAATACAGTTAAAACTACCGAGAAAAGGTCTCCTGACTTTCTCTGTGAGCCAACTAAAATAAATTTTACACACATAAAAAAATTTTAACGGGATATCTCAAAGGAAATATCTATGGCAGCACAATTCACTTATGTACTTTAAAAATTTTTAGGAGTATCATTTCAAAAAGTAAAACAAACCAGTGTGATATTTTATAGAATTTTTTTATACTAAGTCTTCAAAATCTATTGGGTCAGCAAGATGAGCCTGGCCAGATTGCACATTCTAAGAATGTACAGACAGACAGATGCACACATCTATAAAGGCATCTTTTATAATTTCCATGATGGACTTTCCAACAGTTTTTTATTTTGTTTTGTTTTGTTTTGTTTTGTTTTGTTTTGTTTTTGCTTTTGTTCTTGTTTTGCCCTAAGGCTCTTGCCTCTTAGCTGATTAGAAACCAGAGAATTTAGCAACCCATTTCTCTAGTGAAAGCTTCATTTGAAATAACTTAAGAGAGTTTTGCTTTAGCTTTTCCTCCCTGGCTGCTTAAAGATCAGCTTCCATCATGAACAATACAGTAACTATCCAGACCAGGAAGTCAGGAAGTTCATGACAACAGACTACTTCAGAGGAAACAAATGGTCATTGATGTCCTTCACTCTGGAAAGGCAACCATACCTAAGACAGAAATTTAGGGAAAACTAGCCAAGATGTATAAGACCACACCAGATACCATCTTTGTGTTTGGATTCAGAACCCATTTTGGTGGTGGCAAGACAAATGGCTTTGACATAATTTATGATTCCTTGGATTATGCAAAGGAAAATGAACCCAAACATACACTTGCAAGACATGGCCTATATGAGAAGACCTCAATAAAATAGAGAAAGGAACCCTGGCTGGCGTGGCTTAGTGGGCTTAGTACTGGACAGTGAACCAAAGGATCACAGGCTCAATTCCCAGCCGGGGCACATGACTGGGTAGCAGGCCAGGTCCCCAGTGGGGGGCGCTTGAGAGACAACCACACATTGATGTTTCTCTCCCTCTCTCTCCCGTCCCCTCTCTAAAAATAAATTAATAAAAGTTACTCACTTGACTTGAAGCTCCAGTTTTCCATGATGCTGATAAGGTCACACTGATCCCTCAGATGGCTAAGTTCCTGACTCCTTCTTCTCCTTAGTACCACATTCCTGTGCCCTGTAGGAGATGAAATAAGGACTATTAATGCCTTTGAAAGTTGCAGCCAAGATGGAGGCACAGGTAGAAACCCTTCACTTCCTCGCACAACCAAAAGGAGGAGAAAAACCTATCTAAAATCAATAAACAACCAGAAGTGACAGAAAAATCAAACTGCACGGAACTCCAACAACCACAGAATTAAAGAAGCAGTCAAATGGAACAACCAGACTGGTAAGGCAGTGGACAGCGAGAACCCTGGGCAAGGCCTTGGGCTGTGTGGGCAGGGCTGACTTAAGGGGAAACTGAGGCTCAGAGCTGACTGTGGACTATGGCAGTTGCCACAGTGGGAGAAACTCCCAGTCTCACATGAGAGTCCGTTGGAAAGTGCGCTGGAGAGGAGCAGGCGAGCTACATTGTTCCCTCTCTGGCCCATCCCCCACAGATAGAGCCACAGCAAAGCAGGGAGGGTTGCCCTGCCCTGGTGAATGCCTAAGGCCCCGCCCCCTTACAACTTAACAGGTGCCCCAAACAAAGAAATAGGGCCAAAATGAAAGAACTGAGCAAAACTTCAGAAAGAGAGCTAAGTGATGAGGAGATAGTCAACCTATCTGATGAAGAATTTAAAGCCCTGGTGATCAAAATGTTCACAGAACTGACTGACATTGGTTGCAAAATGAAAGATACCCAAAATGAAATAAAGCAAAATATTCAGGGAACCAACAGTGACAGAAAGGAAATCAGTACTAAAATCAATGATTTGGAACAAAAGGAAGAAATAAACATCCAACCGGAACAGAATGAAGAGACAAGAATTCAGAAAAATGAAGAGAGGCTTAGGAACCTCTGGGACAACCTGAAATATTCCAATATCAAATTATAGGGGTGCCAGAAGGTAAAGAACAACAGCAAGAAATTGAAAACTTATTTGAACAAATACTGAAGGAAAACTTCCCCAATCTGGAGAAGGAAATAGACTTCCAGGAAGTCCAGGAAGCCCAGAGAGTCCCAAAGAAGTTGGACCCAAAGAGGAAAACACCAAGGCACATCATTATTAAGTTATCCAAGATTAAAGACAAAGGGAGAATACTAGAAGCAGCAAGAGGAAAGGAAAGAGTTACCTACAAAGAAGTGCCCATAAGGCTATCAGCTGATTTCTCAAAAGAAATCTTATAGGCAAGAAGGGGCTGGAAAGAAGTATTTGAAGTCATGAAAAGCAAGGATCTACATCCAAGAATGCTCTATCCAGTAAAGCTTTCATTTAGAATGGAAGGGCAGATAAAATGCTTCCCAGATAAGGTCAAGTTAAAGGAGTTCATCATCACCAAGCCATCATTATATGGAATGTTAAAGGGACTTATGTAAGAAAAAGAAGATCTAAACTATGAGCAGTAGAATGACAACAAACTCACAACTATCAACAAATGAACTCCTCTCCCCTAAAAAGAACGAAAAACAATGAAAACAAAAACCAAGCAAACTAGAACAGGAACCGAATCAGAGAAATGGACATCACATGGAGGGTCTTCAGTGGGGAGGGGGAAGGGGGAAGGTAGGAATAGCGGCGAAAGGTACAGGGAAGAAGCATAATTGGTAGGTATTAAATAGATGCAGAGAGGTCAAAATTGGCACAGGAAACAGAGAACTCAAAGAACTTATATGTACAACCCACAGACATGAACTAAGCAGGGGGATGCTGGAGGGATGGGGGAGGAGGGTGGAGGGAGCATAAAGGGGGGAAATTGGGAAAGAAAAATAAATAAAATATTTTTTAAAAAAAGACACAAATAAATAAAGAGATTTATACGAAGCAGTAAAAAATATGTTACAGCGATTCTTTGGTCATTGTCAAAACACCTGGTATAGTTATTGATGGTGCCCCAGTAATGGTAGGTAAAAAAGAGGGACTTGTAAAATTAATAGAAGACGATGCAACTGCCACCCAAAACTCATGTTTGGTGAAGTGTCATTGCATAGTACACCAAGAAAATTTATGCACAAAAGCTTTAAAAATGGATAACATCATACAAATCATCATCATAAGAGCCAAGGGATTGAATCATCACCAATCCCAGGAATTCCTTAAAAATTTGATGCTGACTATGGTGACATCATTCACTTTTTGGAAGTAAGATGACTAAGTCAAGGCCAAATATCGAAAAGATTTTATGATTTGCAACATGTTATCAAGTTGTTTATGGTATCAAAAAATAAATTTGTACCAGAACTTGACAATGAAAACTGGCTTACAGATTTAGCATTTTTAGTGGATTTAACTGCTCATTTAAATGAGTTAAACATGTGTCTTCAAGGTGAAAACCAACTTATCAATACCATCTTTCAAACCATAACAATGTTCCAAATGAACCTGAAATCATGGCAAGCTCTAACTAACGCAAACAATTTTATGCATTTCAACACATTGGCTAAACACAGTCCTGTGAACAGTGAAAAATATGCAGCCTTGCTTTTCAATTTGATACAAGAAAACAGATTTCAAAATTTCTGGGAAAATAATCAATATTTTGTTATATTTACGACTCCATTTTCAGTCGACATAAATATGTTACCTTCCAATTTTCAAACGGAATGCATAGAGCTGCAATCTGATGTTCAACTTAAAGAAAAAAATTGATTGTGTCTCTTTACTGGACTTTTATAGGTTCTATCTTCCCAGAGACAAATATCCATTGCTTCACAATTGTGCCTTATTAATGTCCTTGCTATCTGGCAGCACCTACATTTGCAAGCAACTATTTTCAAGAATGAAACACATTAAGGCTGCCTTACAAATGCCACTGCCCCTGGGACCTTCCCGGGTCCAGCCATGGTCAACCCCACCGTATTCTTCAACATTGCTGCCAACAACGAGCCTTTGGGCCACATCTCCTTCGAGCTGTTTGCAAAGTTCCAAAGACAGCAGAAAACTTCCGTGCTCTGAGCACAGGGGAGAAAGGATTTGGTTATAAAGGCTCCTGCTTTCACAGAATTATGCCGGGATTTATGTGCCAGGGTGATGACTTCACATGCCACAATAGCACAGGTGGAAAGCCCGTCTATGGGGAGAAATTTGATAATGAGAGTTTTGTCCTGAAGCACACAGGTCCTGGCATCTTGTCCATGGCTAATCCTGGACCCGATACAAACAGTTTCCAGTTTTTTCACCTGCATTGCCAAGACCAGTTGGCTGGATGGCAAGCAGGTGGTCTTCGGCTGGGTGAAAGACGGCATGGATGTTGTGACAGCCGTGGAGTGCTATGCATCCAGGAATGGCAAGACCAGCAAGAAAATCACCATTGCTGACTGTGGACAACTCTCATAAATTTGACTTCTGTTTTATCTTAATCACCCGAGCATTCCTTCTGTAGCTCAGGAGGGCACCCCTTCACCCCCATCTGCTTGGAATGTTCTATAATCTTCATGCTCTCAATGCAGTTCACTAGGTTCCATGTTTTCCCTACCCCTTCCAAGTCTAGCTGGTTTTCAGAGTTAAGTTTATCATTATGAAATAAAAACTAAACACACAAAAAACAATGAAACACATTAAGAGTATAAAATTAGAACCAAAAATATCTGATGAGCATCTTGAGAACTCACTGAGAATTGCAACTACTTCTATCAAACCAGATATCAATGCACTAGTTTCTCAAATGCAATGTTAAATATCACACTAGTTGGATGTTGCCCTCTTTTCTTTTACTTTTATAATAAAAAATATTTTCAAAAAGTCAATGATGTTTTATTATTTAGATATGTACACTTTCTATATTAGTGTTCACAAACTTGGGACCTGCTCAATGATTTTAAAAGATTATCAAAAGGGCCGCTGCATAATTAGGGTTATTATGTGAGCCCTTTTTTGCTTATCTGTGGGGCAGATAACACAAAAATTATGCATGAGCCTTTTTTGCTCATCAGTTTTTGTTAGTGTCTGTGTATGTATTTATTTTTAAAGACTTTATTTATTTATTTTTAGAGAAGGTAAGGGAGGGAGAGAAAAAGAGGGAGAGAAACATCAATGTGTGGTTGGCTCTCCTGCACCCTCCACAGGTGGGGAGCCTGGCCCGCAACCCAAGCATATGCCCTAGATTGGGAATCAAACCACCAACTCTTGGGTTTGTGGGCTGGCACTCAATCCACTGAGCCACACCAGCCAGAGCTAGTGTTTGTATATATAATGTGTGGCCCAAGACAACTCTTCTTCCAGTATGGTCCAAAGATGCCAAAAGGTTGGACACCCCTGGTCTAAGCTATTATTATCAAAAGCAAATAGATATGCATGACCTGCTTTACCTAGTAATTCTCAATAGTACAAACTTTTACTTTAACCTCTAAAATTGCTGAGCAATAAAACCTCTAATTTTTATTGCTGGGAATACAGACTGGTGCAGACACGGTGGAAAACAGTATGGAATTTCCTCAAAAAACTAAAAATGGAACTACCTTTTGATCCAGTGATCCCACTGCTAGGATTATACCCTAAGGACCCTGAAACACTAATCCAGAAGAATGTGTGCACCCAGATGTTCATGGCAGCACAATTTGCAATAGCCAAGTGCTGGAAAGAGCCTAAGTGCCCATCAGTAAACAAGTGGATCAAAAGACTGTGGTACATATACACAATGAAATACTACTATTCAGCAGAAAGAAAGAAGGAGCTCCTATCCTTTAGGACAGCATGGATGGAGCTGGAGAGCATTATGCTAAGCGAAATAAGCCAGGTGGCATAAGACAAATACCATACGCTCTCACCTATAATTGGAACCTCATGAACAAAACAAATGAGCAAAACAGAACCAGAGACATGGAAATAAAGAACATGCTGACAGCGACCAGAGGGGCAGGCATGAGGGATAGATAATGGGGGAAGGGAGGGAAGGGTCTAGTCAAGGATCTTGTATAAAGGACCCATGGACGTGGACAACAGGGTGGGGATTGACTGTGGGAGCTGGGTTGGGGGGTCAGGGCAGGGGAGAGAAACGGAGGAAAAATTGGGGTGACTGTAATTTAACAACGATAAAGAAATCCTTTAGTTTTTAATCTCTGTGCCCTGAACACAAAACTCTCAAAAAAAGACCAGAGGGAAAATGTACACAGGCCTAAAGAAAAAACATGTTCCAATGTCAAAAAGTGAATGAAACCTAGAGAATTTTTATGTAAAGATAGTAAAATAAAATACTACAATGACGTAAGATTTTTCCCCCAACATAGGGAAAGAAACAACAAAGAAACTTCCTATAACAGAGGGAGGCTGTGATTTTATAAATGGGATAACAGAAAACTAGGTTCCCACAGCAGTAGGTGTCTGATGCGCTATCTGGGAGCACCACTGGGAACTGCACAGCTGGGAGGCTGTTTCAGGTGCATGCACTTCAGGAGGAGGTGAAGAGGAGAAGGAGCAAGAAGGGAACGGCAGAGAGGAACAGCAGTGCTGTATCAAGAGACCCTGGCTATTGGACATGAGGGCGACTGGGCTACGACATCTGTCACCCCATTGAACACCAGGGTTGATTCAGCTGATCTGGCTGACTGGGTGGATGTCCCCTTCCTCCCTCAAGGATCCATGTGCATCCCTCCTGAAGCTGCATGCTCCATCAAAGAGGACAACCTTCCCAACTAGAGAAGAGGACCTGTCTTCCATCTAGGGTATACGAGTAGCTGCACTCCCCTGCTGGAACCTCCAAACAAGCTCTCAAGAGATACTGGATATCTACTCTGTTTGTAAACCATGTCAGTACTCTCAAAGCCCAAAATAGGATGGGTAATGATGCTCCCCAGTGGATAAAATACAAAGCTCTGGATGGCACTGTAATTTAAACATGTACTTCTGTGTAATGACACAGTTGTCCCCTCATCCACAGTTTTTCCTTTTGCAGTTTCAGTTATTGCGATCAAATGTGGTCTGAAAATATTAGATAGAAAATTCCAGAAATAAACAGTTCATACGTTCTAAGTTGCCTGCCGTCCTGAGAAGCGTGCAGAAACCTCATGCCATCTCAAGCTGTGCAGCACTGTCCTGCCCGGGAGGCACGTCACCGCTTTGCCCAGCCTGTCTGAGCTGTAAGTGCTCCACGCCCTTTGGTCGCTTTAAACACCACATTCGCATGATTTTGATTACAGTACATTGTTATAATTGTTCTATTTTATTATTAGTTTTGTTTTTAATATTTTTTAAAGATTTTATTTATTTATATTTAGAGAGAGGGGAAAGGAAGGAGAGAGGGAGATAAACATCAATGTGTGGTTGCCTCTCATGTGCCCCACACTGGGGACCTGGTCCACAACCCAGGCATGGGTCCTGACTGGGAATTGAACTGGTAACTATTTGGTTTGCAGCCTGCACTCAATCCACTGAGCTACACCAGCCAGGGCTATTTTATTACTACTTTTTGTTGTTCACCTCTTACTGTGCCTAATTTATAAATTAAACTTTATCACAGATATCTATGTATAGAAAGAAACATAGTATATTCAGGGTTTGGTACTATCTGTGGTTTCAGGAATCCACTGGAGGTCTTGGAACATATTCCTGCAGATAAGGAAAAACAACTGTACATATCATAAAACAAATATTTGCAGAAATGTATATATGTATGAAATGAAAGGAAGAAGGAAGTAACAAACCCCAAAGAGCTCTCATTTAGTTAGGTTGCATCTGTTTATAATTATCAAATTAAAATTAAAACTGGTACTTTTTTAAGATTTTATTTATTTATTTTTTTAGAGAAAGGGAGGGAGAGAAACATCAATGTGTGGTTGCCTCTCATGGGCCCCCAGCTGGGGACCTGGCCTGCAACCCAGGCATGTGCCATGACCAGGAATTGAACCAGTGACCTTTCAGTTCACAGGCCAGCACTCAGTCCACTGAGCCACACTAGCCAGGGCTAAACTGGTAATTTAAAAAATATTTGTATTGGCCCTGGCTGGTGTGCTCCGTAGGATTGAGTGCAGGCCTGAAAACCAAAGGATCGCGCTTTGATTCCCAGTCAGGGCACATGCCTAGGTTGCAGGCCATTTCCCAGCAGGGGACACATGAGAGACGACCATACATTGATATTTCTCTCCCTCTCTCCTTCCCTTCCCCTCTAAAGATAAATAAATAAAACGTTTTAAAAATATTTTATTGTATTTTTTCCATTACCATTTAGTCCCCTTATATATCCCTCCGCCCGCCTGCCCCCTCCCCCGCCACAGTCATCACACTATTGTGATGATGTTCATGAGTCTTTTTTCCTC